>JAJPUD010002931.1:126199-215159 GCA_023553655.1 Myrmecobius fasciatus
GGGGGGGAGGAGAGAGAGAGAGAGAGAGAGAGAGAGAGAGAGAGAGAGAGAGAGAGAGAGAGAGAGAGAGAGAGAGAGAGAGAGAGAGAGAGAGAGAATGAGAATAAATGCAGTGTTTGAAATTTTGGCCACAGAGATCCCTGTCTCAGGGAGTGCCAGAACATGGAAGGAATAAGAGACAAGTTTTAAGTTGAAAGCTGCAACAGGTATTCCACAGGTACCTTGTGAAATGTGGATAGATCTGGAGTGGGATATTGGAGGACCAACTAGGTTGAGGGGGATGTGAATAAGGAAGGGGAGTAGAATTGGGAGTATAAGATTTTTACAGTGATAGGGGTTCAGAATCCCACAGCAGTGAGTGTGCTAACCATTGAAGTATGAATTTTGGCAGATTATAAATAGAGAGAAGTCCCTTGAGGGAAGAGTGATGATTAGATTATTCATGGCCCTCCCTCTTGGTCTACAGACACATGCTTTTTTTTCTTTCTTTTTTTTTTTTTTATTAAAGCTTTTTAATTGCAAAACATATGTATGGGTAATTCTTCAACAATGACCCTTAGAAAGCTTTTTGTAACAAATTTTTCCCCCTTAGTCCCCACCCCTCCTCTACATGGCAGGAAATCCACTACCTGTTAATTATGTTAAAATACTTGACAAATCGAATATGTGTATACATATTTCCACACTTATCTTGCTGTGCAAGAAAAATCGTGTCTACAAGAAAAAAAATCAGAGAAAGGAAACACAATGCAAACAAACATCAATAGAGAGCATGAAAATGTCATGTTGTAGTCCACATTTCACATCCCTCTCTCTGGGTGTATATGGCTTTCTTCACTGAACAATTGGAACTGATTTGAAGCATTTCATTGTTGAAGAGAGCCATGTCCATCAGAATTGATTGTCATATAGTATTATTGTTGCCGTGTATAATGATCTCCTAGTTCTGCTCACTTCACTCAGCATCAGTCCATGTAAGTCTCTCCAGGCCTCTCTGAAATCATCCTGCTGGTTGTTTCTTACAGACAATAATATTCCATAACATTCATATACCATAATTTATTCAACCAATCTTCAATTGTGATGGGCATCCACTCAGTTTGCAGTTTCTAGCCACTACAAAAAGGGCTGCCACAAATATTTTTGCACATGTGGATCCCTTTCCCTCCTTTAAGATCTCTTTGGGGTAAAAGCCCAATAGAAACACTGCTGGGTCAAATGGTATGCACAGTTTGATAACTTTTTGAGCATAGTTCCAAATTGCTCTCCAGAATGGTTGGATCCGTTCACAGTTCCACCAACAATGTATCAGTGTCCCACTTTTCCCACATCTCCTCCAACATTTGTCATTATCTTTTCCTGTCATCTTAGCCAATCTGACAGGTGTGTAGTGGTATCTCAGAGTTGTCTTAATTTGCATTTCTCTGATCAATAGTGATTTGGAGCACCTTTTCCTATGACTAGAAATGCTTTTTATTTCTTCATCTGAAAATTGTCTGTTCATATCCTTTGACCATTTATTGATTGGAGAGTGGCTTGAATTCTTATAAATATGAGACAGTTCTCTATATATTTTAGAGATGAGACCTTTATCAGAATCATTAAATGTAAAGATGATTTCCCAATTTATTGCTTCCCTCCTAATCTTGTCTGTATTAGTCTTGTTTGTACAAAAACTTTTAAACTTAATATAGTCAAAATTATCTACCTGGTGTTCAATTAAGAGTTCCAGTTCTTCTTTGGACATAAATTTATTCCATCTCCACAGGTCTGAGAGGTAAACTATCCTATGTTCCTCTAATTTGCTTACAATATCACTCTTTATATCTAGATCATGAACCCATTTAGATCTTATCTTGGTATGTGGTGTTAGGTATGGGTCAAGCCCTAATTTCTTCCATACTAGTTTCCAATTTTCCCAGCAGCTTTTGTCGAATAGTGAGTTCTTATCCCAAAAGCTGGGGTCTTTGGGTTTATCAAATACTAAACTGCTATAGTTATTGCCTAGTTTGTCTTGTGATCCTATGCTATGCCACTGGTCATGCTCTATTTCTTAGCCAGTACCAAATGGTTTTAATGACCACTGCTTTATAATATAGTTTTAGATCTGGTACAGCAAGGCCACCTTCATCGGCCTTTTTTTTTTTCATTAATTCTCTTGAAATTCTTGACCTTTTGTCCTTTCAAATGAACTTTGCTACTATTTTTTTCTAGATCTGCAAAATAATTTATTGGGAGTTTGATTAGTATAGCACTAAAAAAATAAATTAGTTTGGGTAATATTGTCATTTTTATTATATTCGCTCAGCCTACCCATGAGCACTTGATGTTTTTCCAATTGACTAGGTCTGACTTTATTTGTGTGAAAAGTGTTTTGTAGTTTAGTTCGTATAGTTTCTGACTTTTCCTTGGTGGATAGATTCCCAAATATTTTATACTATTAACAGTTATTTTCAATGGAATTTCTTTTTGTATCTCTTGCTGCTGAACTTTGTTGGTAATATATGCTTTTTCATTCATTCATTTATTCATTTTTTTCAGTATGAAATTGTCAGAAAAAACTTAGAAAAAGAATGAACTTGAGATAAATTGTTTGACAATGACGAGAATAATTCAAGAGAGTCTACCTTATTGCTCCCTCAGCTAGGTACAATTGCTAAGGCAAGAACAAGCTCTTTGTATTCAGCTTGTATTTTGAGGATCTTCTTGCTATATCCCTTCAGCTGCATCTTGCTTCCTCGGAAATGAGTGCAAAAGAAGCTTCCCTGACATCATTCTTCATTTCTGTAATATCCTAGAGTATGTCTGAGAACCTCTTGAATATTTCTGTCTTTCTTGATGAAACTTTCTGCCTTTTCTTTTCCTGGCCAAGTAATTCAGCTTTTGTTTTTGTTTTTGTTTTAATTACTAAACTTCTCAATCCTCATCTGGAAAGTCTTCATGGAAAAGATGTTTCCCAGCCCTCTGTACTCCAGGATGAAACATTGTCAGTCTCATTTTTTCTATCTTCTATCCATCATGGGCTTGGTGTTTCCTTTATTTTAGGATTTGTTCCATTCTGTCCTTCATTATTCAGAATACTTTATAGCTTTTAATTTCCCCCTTTGCCCCTTTTCCCCATAGTTATACACAACTGGAATTTAGGAGAAAGATTAAGGTTTGATACACAGATCTGGGAATCATGTATTTTATATTGAGATGATGAATTGAGTGGGAGTTGTTGATATCATCAGAGAGAGATGATAAAAGGTCTCTGAATAGACCCTTGGGTTCTAGCCACAGTTAGCATATGTGATGAACCAATGGAGGAGACTGAGGAGCTATTAGGTAGGTATGGGGAGACCTAGGTGATAATAATACCATGAAAATTCAGAGGATATATAGGAAGAAATAAAATTCAGGAGTGTTAGATACTACAGAGAAGTTGAGAAGACTGAGAATTTCAAGTCAAGTCAGCAAGCACTTATTAAGCACCAACTGTTTGCCAGGCACTTTGCCAAGTGCTGAGAGGAGGAAAAAAAAGGTTTAAAAATTTAAAAAAAACCTTTGCCCTCAAACAGCACACAATCAATTGAAAATTGAGTAAAGACCATCAGATTTGCAATTAAGAGATATTGATATCTTTGAAGAGAGGAGTTTTAGTTGAGTGGTGAGATTGGAAATCAAATTGGAAAAAGTTGAAATTTGAGAGGAAAGTTGAATGATTTGAAAACTTTTTAAATATCAATTTTGGTAAGACCAGTTCTGAATAGTAAGACAAATGCAAATTAAAACAGCTCTGAAGTGCTGCCTCCACCATTCAGGATAACTAAGAGGAAAGGTGGGAAAATAGTTATACTCAAACATTGTTGGTGAAGCTGCTAACTAGTTCAGCTATTAGTTTGAAAAATTTCACCAAAACACTATTAAATTGCATATACCCTTTGATCAAACAATACTACTAGTAGGTCCATACAAAGAGATCAAAGAAGGAGGAAAAGGATTCATATATAGAAAACAAAATTTATAGCAGCTCTTTCTGTGGTGGCAAAGAATTGGAAACTAAGGGGATGTCCGTCAATTAGGAAATAACTGAACAAGTTAGGGTATACAAATGTGACGGAATACTGTTATGCTGTAAAAAAAAAAAAATGATATAAGCCATGATTTCAGAAAAAAACCTGAGAAGACTTACATGAACAAGATGCAAAGTGAAATGAATAGAACTAGAACAGTTTACACAGTAACAACAATATTGTAAGGAAATCAACTATTAAAGATTTAATTCTGATCAATGTGTTGACTCCTAACAGTTCTAAAGGACTCATGATGAAAAATGTCATTTACCCATACATAGAGAACTGATGAATTCAGAATGCATATTGAAGCAGGTTTTTTCTCTTTATTTATGACCCTCCCCAGAACATGACTTATTCAAAAATTTATTTTTTAACTTTATTTAACTTTTATTATTATTTTATTTTATTATCTTTCATTTAACTTTTTTATCTTTATTTTTGCAATTGAGTTTTGTATTTCTTACTGTCTTGATTTGTGGAGAAAAGTGTAAGTAATATTTTGAGATCTGCAACTTTGTAATGTGTGAAGAAAACCTATGATTTTTATTGATAACAAAGTCTATGTTAATACTGTGATTTCTCACCTACATTCATAATTGAAGGAAATGCTGAATTTCACTTAAAGATTAATGAAAATAAAGAGATGGACCCATTGACCTCAGGTTAATAATTCCTGCTTTAGAGTGATTGTGGAGGTTTCTGCACTGTTCTGGGACTTGATGCAATCAGAATAATGTTATCCACAAATAGGAGCCATCTGGAAGATCTTCTCCTTTATATGGAATACTTTTTTGGCTTGAACTCTGCTTTGGAACTGGGCTAGGACAATGACAAACCGTTGGATAATATACATCTTTTTGTTTTATGCCTTCCTTGTTATTAATGATTCAAGAATGATCATATCTGTTATATTTTTCAAGAAGTCTTATATAATATTAATATGTTCAAGGAAGATACTTGATTAGGAGACAGCCTTTGAGGCAGCATTTTCCATTAATAAACCAATTGCGGTTTTTTTATTTTGATTTTTAGTCAGTAAGCAAGAGAACACAGATGTGCTCTCTACAATTTTTAGTTAGTTGTGGAATACTGCATATGGAAGCTTTCCTCTTATCTTCTAATGCACTTAGTGGGGTACTCTAGACAGTTGTTTAGATTGTTCTCATAAATATTTTACCTACATGAGAAAGTGAATGTGTAAATCTGTAGTTATTGAAGAAGTTTTGGGGCTCTGGGGGCAGCAATAAAACCTTAGATTCTTTTTTCCCCTAACATATTTATGTTATTTCCTTCCTTAAGATATTTTGAAAGATTATCCCCACCCCCACCCCCTCCCCCAGGGCCCACAAATAAGAGGATAATATGAGTTTTTGCTTGTATTTCCAAAGATGTCATTTGGTACAATACTATTATTATTTGTTCCTTATAAATTCCATTAGTACAGGACCCTATTTATTTTAATTTATAATCTCCCAGAGTACCTATCAAAGTATTTTGCACACAATAACTTTTTTTTTTTAATATTGAAAAAAAGGGTGAGGCTGTTTAGTGAAAAACTCAAGAAACCTTTGGCTTTTTTTTTTCTTAATGGGGACTTTTTTTTTTTACATCATCTAGATTTTCTCCTATATTCCCCTCCCTCAAAGAGCCCCTTATAACAAATAATTTTTAAAAGAAAAATGATTAATACATATCAACATATTAAAAAAATTATGACCCTACATGTAGTGTTCCATATATGTGGATCCTATAAAGAAGTAGATGAAAATGTCTTCTCACATCTCTTCTTTGGGGCCAAGCTTATCTTTTGTAATTCCTCAATATTCAAATTTGACTGTTTTGTAGTGTTACTTTATATTCATTGTAATAGCTGTTTCTGTGTATTGTTTTTCTGGCTCTGCTTACTAAACTTTGGATCTGTTATTTTTAAGTCTTTCTATTAAAGTTGTAGTTTCTTTCAACACAGTAATTTTACAAACCAAAATTTCTTTAACCATTCCCTGATCTGTGCATATTGACTGTATTTCTAGTTCTTTGCTACCACAAAATATCCTGTCATAAATATTTTGGTGTCTGTGAATCCTGAAACTATTCACTTTTAAAACTTCTATCTCTCCAGTCTCTTCTGTAGATCACTTCCCTAAGTGCAGTCAAACTGATTTCTTTTCCTCTCACTTTACCTACTATCTATGCTTTTTCACTGGCTTCCACCTTATAAAGAAAGTGCCTTCTAAATGTTCACACTTGGAATGCATTCCCTCCTCACCTTCTCCTGGTTGGAGACCTACATTTCTTATTTCAAAGGCATCTCAAATGTCATTTTACTTGAAGCCTTTTCTGGTTTCTGCAATGCTTATGCCTCCTTCTGTAACTACTTTTCATTTAACTCATATTTAATTTTTTAGTTGTCTTGCACATATTTATTCTATATGTTAAGGTAACACTGGTCAATATCATTGTGTGGGGTAGATTTGATTTAAAATTCCGGTCTGTTAGGTTCTAAACCCAAACCTGTATTTAGATATTTCCTCCCCTGTTGGAATGTAAGCTCCCTGAAAGTAGGAATTACTTCATTTTTTGAACATGTATTTTTGTGTCTTTCAGTAAGTATTTGATTAATTGAAATCCTAATGATTTCCAGGTCACACTGTACTTGAAATATAGCTTATGGATATTATGCAAGTGTAAGCCTTTTTCTTTTTTCCGTGGTGAAGGGGGTAGAGGGAATTATTCCCAAGATGGGGTCAATAAGTTGCATTTGTTGCTTATTACTGTTAATTAGTTGACTGAGTTGACCCTTTCTGTAGTAGGCCTGTACAGGCAAAAGTCAAATCTAGTAGCTTTTAATGCTTTTTGTAAATGTTTTTGTTGAAGGGGATAATTTTGAACTACTTGCTTGCTTATGGGGTCTAGATTATCTTAGATGGCATAAGTCACCATCTACAAACCTTAAATTTAGCCACTTTGGATCCGCAGTTTGCCCTCTCTGAAATTTGAAGAGAAATTTAAGTGTACATTTTGACTAAGAAACCCAAGTCATTGGATGAAGTCAGTTTTCTTTGAAATATTTAAAAATATGAAGAATTATAGAGTAATTTTGTGAACAAGATTACTGTTCACATTATGGAAATGCTAGGGTGAAGTGGCAATGTCTGTTCCTTGATTTAGATTCCTCTTTTGGGGTCCAAATATTGTGTTTTGTTTGTTTAGTCCTTGAGGGAAGATACTTCTAATTTTTCTATTAAGAAAATTAAGTAGAAAATAAATTTCTGTTATTTTTGTCAATTGTAACCTTATGTTAAGATGCTAAAAGGTGTCTCTCTAAATTATTGTCTTGCTATACTCATTTCTTGCAAAGTGGGCCTCTTGTATAGTTACTTGTTGAATTGTGTACCTACTGAATTAGTCAAAGACCTGGCTAAAGCCATTTTTTTCCCCTTTTCCTCTCCCCTCCCCCAAACTTGCTTTTGTTATGTATTGGTTTGCTAATCCTTGTGTTGAGCAGTATCAGACATCACCTTTCTTGGGGGCAGTTAGTCCACTCTTCCGCTTTCTTTGTCAAAGGGCTCCCTTAATAGGAGAAGTCAACAGGGAGGACAAAAAGGATTGAAAGTTGTATTTAATCAGGGTCAGAGAGGTGGTGTTCAGAGTGACGGGCCCACAGGCAAGCTGGCCTTTTATGCTTGCCGCTGCAGATGGTCCCAAAGCATTCAGCTAAGTGAAGAGAAAGCTGCCCAGTGAAAGCTATTGTAGGCTAGCATCGTTACAGTTGAGAAGGGTTGCCAGGGGTAACTAGAGAGTATCACCAGTATCGTGTGATCCCTAGTCTGTGCCATTGAAAATGTTAGACTGAGGATTGTATTGGGTCCCTTGGCATCTTGATGTTCATATGTAAGCAGTATTATCCCACATAAGTTTTAATTTAATTTTTCCTTTTCTTCTCAGTTCCCCCTATTTATTTGGAAGTGCATAAACTCTAGGATCATTTGCATTTATTAATTTGAAAAAAATCTATCTTCCTTAACTATTGTCTCAACAGTATACCAAGCATAATATTATTTGATGCATATACTTAAAAAAAATAGAATAAGTTAAATTTATAATACAGGGATCCACTATTTTCCATTTGTGGAGCCAGAAATTGGTTTTTCAGAATCCTGAAAAACACTTCAAAAGCGTCCCTGAAGGAAACGATTTTGTTCTTTTCATAGATTAAAAATAAAATAAAATAAAACAACTTATGGTAAAATATTTAGATATATTTATCTGAAAGCCGTATGTGTTATGACCAAGAGTTCAGAGATATTTATGAAACTTCTCTTTAGCTTTAATTTTTCACCTAAGGTAAAGGTTAAATGTATGCATCCCAAATGAATGAGAGCTGAGTAGCATAACAATCATTGATCTTAATTTAATATACTGTGAATACAATTTTAATATACAAACTGCATTTTAAAAGACCCGTATCCGGATTTCTCTGTGTATTGGATAATATAAAGCTACTTAGTTCATAAAAATCATTCCCATAAATGCAAAACACAAACTCCTGGTTAGTAGCAAAGTATATGTAACTCTTTAATCACCATAATGGTGCAATTTGAATCTGAATTACAATATCTTTGCTGGCATTTTTAAAAATTTAATTACCAGCTCCTCCAAAGTACACTAGCTCCATCCTCTTGGATTTCATCTTAAGACCAGTGGAACCTACAACTTAGGATGTATCACCACACCTGGCTGGCACAGCCCTCCTAGAAAAGGAACATAATTGTGGAGAATTATGATAATACCTGTAATATTAATGTTTTTCTATTAGAGAATTCTAAAATCACCTAAAGATTTACTTGGAGGTGTATTAAAATTAATAGAATTTTTACCAAATATTGCTAAAAATGCTTATTAAACTGAGTCAGACTTTTACAAATCCAAGTCTGTTTTAGAATCTATGAAAATTAATCTTAAATCTTTACTTAAAAATAATTGACATGAATTAGCTGTATGAATCATTAGATCTGTCATATTAAAGTAAAAAAAAATCTTATTTTATGATATAATTGCTTGCTTTTATAGTGAAAGTTTTTTCTCAAAATAAAAAAATAAGGAAATCTGTGGCAATGCAAAAGTAAATTAGGTATATTGACACTAAGAATCATGACAAAAGACAAAATATTCTAGATGATTACAAGGGTGGTTATTTGATTGGTTGTTTAATGGAAAATTCAGTATTAAAAACAAAAAGCAAACCATTGTCTCCCTACGTCTTGTGAGAAATAAAAGATAGTAACTAAATTACTCCATCTGTTCCTTTTTCCAAGTTCATTTATTTTATGGTATGATTATAAGGTTAATTTTAAAATATTAATGTTCTTTTCTTTACTATGTTGGCAGTTGGATGGATCTCTAGAATTTATGAATAAAGATGGCAGCTGAATAGTAAATTCCTCTTTATCTATATGGATTTCGCTGAACACTTGGGAAAACTGAATTTGCCTGTAGAGTAAAAGAACAAATTTTAAATTTGCATCACATGCAATTTCACTTAAATTTTCTGTTTTATGAAAAAAATTAATTTATGTAGTAGGATGGTGATTGACATCATAAATTTCTATTAAACTCCAACAGAGATTTCTTATTTTTTTCTGTCTTTAAATCAGTGAAGTGAAATGACTATGAAAGTAAATATAAAATACCAATGACTATTGGGTTCCATTTCACAAGGATTAGTTGTAAAATGTTTTTTCTTAATCCACATGTATTTTAGTTTCTTAAAATAACTTAAGTACAGGTTATTTTTTTTTTCTAAAAGAGATTTCACACATGAATTGTATCTAATATACCAGTCTTTAAAGTTCAAATTACAAGGAGTGGGGGAGTAGGGAGAAAAAGGAATACCCACAAATTTAGTTATACTGAACTCAATTGTTACTTAAGGTTAGGAAGCAAGAATATAAAATGTTAATTTTTGTTTTGGCAGGAGTTTAATGAAGATTTTTGAGCAGTCTCCAAATCTCCCTAAAAAAATTAAAATAAAACTACTATTCCACAAAATGAGAATAATGGTCAAGTAATGTTTGAAGGTTAATAATTGCAAAATACATAATGTTATAAAGGGACCTAAATATTATATAGCACCTGTGGTATCCCCTTCCTGTGTTACAATAACAGAAATGCAGAAGTAATAGGACTTGGCTCATAGTATATCCAAAGGTATTTTGTGATAACTTTATCATTCAAGTCAAATACCATTACAACAAACATCTCTGTATAACTAAAAGATAGCCAAGCTTCAGCAATACTCAGTATGGAATACCAGTTCAAAAAAAGAATTTTGACAGCCTTTATAGTTTTTTATACCTTTCATGTGTAAGAGAAGGTATCAAGTGCTACACTTATTCTTTGAGTTATTTATAACTTGTATTTATATATTATATATAGATAGACATATATTTACATACCTTCTGTTGTTAGGGAAAAGGATTATTAACATGCTGACAAAACATTTAAGTAGTCCTTTGAATGGTAATATGTCATGCATGAGTTCTTTTTCTGCTTCTCTGCTTTGTCATAACTAGGTTGGACGAGTTGCCTTTTCTCAGATCCCAAATTCTAGGAAATCAAAAGGTAAAGGTAAAAAAGATGGATTTGATTTTATGTTAACAAATATTTGCTATACACAGAGCAATATTTCTTTCCCTATTTACTTCCCATCCTCATACTTTTAAAAAATGTTTTAAAGTTTTAGTGAAATCTTGTGTTTTTATATTTTGTCACTTGTGGATTGTATTTCTACTTCTACACTTCTATCCCAGTGGGCCTTTCCTTGTAACATAGTCTCCCACCTCTTCTAGAAAAAGAAGGAGGGCCACAATTGATCATTGTCAGCCACATAGTTTATAGTTTCATTTTAATGTGGTTTTCATTAACATTTTATACCATTTGTTTGTTTATTTTATTATTCATCAGATTATTACAGTCAAAGAATACTAAAAGCCTTGTGCCTGAGCTCATAGAGATCTAGTCAAGGAAACTTCATCCTTTGGCTAGTCTTCTCTAGCTCACTGTGAGTTAGGAACTTCCTTTTTGTTCAAGTGTTATCACTGCTCTGCCACTTTAGGGTAGTGTTGCTGCTCTTATAGAATGAGATTGCTTGAAGAATCCTAGAAAGATAATGGAGAAAAAGACAATCTAGGTTTCATTCACCTTTACCATTACTAATCAACGAGAAAAGTACCCCTCACAATCTAGCAAAAGCAAGTATAAAAGCAAGAAATGGCACCAGAAATAATTCTTCTAGGAAAAAAATGACTACAATCTGTCTTATTACCACATAAGACTTTTGCTCCCATCCCTGTAGTCAGCATTAGCCACAATAATGACTCTAGTTGGTTCCCCATACTTTCTTACAGCAGCTCTTTTTTGCCTGTTTTAGGCATCAGTTTTTGGAAGTGAGCCTTCAGTAACCTTGGAATCCCCTATCTCTAGAGTATTCTGATACCCAGAACTCAAGGAAAGACAGTGGTCAAAAAAGAGGGTTGAGCCAAGTTTTTTAACTGGATTCTTGAGGACAGCCTGGGGACAGAAGAAAAAGGTAGTTCTTTAGGAGAAGTGAGGAGCCTCCCAAAATGGGGTAGAGAACATAGCCAGTCACAATGACTCATCAGAACCTTGCTGTAGTAGTGAACTGGCCTCTGAAGAGCTGCAGATCCTTCTCAACTCCAATTTTCTGAGAACAGGCAGCAAGTTCTGGGATGGGGGGCATAAATAGTAATTGGACTATTTTATGGCATATAAAAGACTATAATAGAAAAAGTAAATATGACAAGGACACTAAAGGGAAATGTGGTATTGAAAGATAAAACATGACATTTCCAAGAGGAAAAAATGATCAAATAATCAATATAAAGAGCCATGACCAAAATATAAGCTCATTATTTAAAAAGTATATGTAGTCATATCCTCAGAGGAAGTCACAGTAAAATAACTCCAAGAACTTAAATAATATTTTGAAAGAGTAGTAAAAAAAATGAAATGAAGATATCATATATATTTTATCTCTGAAGGACATGAAGTGATTAGGACAAAAGAGTAGATGCTCTGAGTTAGACCAATGGAACACAAAAATGCAGAGGTAGAAGAAAAATTATTTGCTCAAATTCCAGAGAAAAAATTGTTAAGATACATGAGAAATAGCTCTAAAAGCAAGAATATCAAGCATAGATAGTATATGAAGAATTATCTTCACATGTAGATTTTTATAATTTTTTCCAATTATATGTAAAAACAGTTTTTAGTACTTGTTTTTTAAAATTTAGCTCCAAATTTTCTCACTCTCTTCTCTCCCACTCCTTGAGAAGATAAGCAGTTTGATATATATGCAGTCATGCAAATCACATTTTCATATTAGCCATGTGGTGAAAGAAAACAAACCAAAACATAAAACAAAAATAAAGTAATATTTGGTCTTTCTCTAGAGGTGGATAGTCGTTTTTAATCATAAGTTCTTTGGAATTGTCTTGTATCATTTCATTGCTAAGTATAACTAAGTCATTCATTGTTGATCATTGTACAGTTGCTGTTTTTGTGTACAATGTTCTGCTTCCTTTCAGTGAAGTTCATATAAATCTTATGAAGAGATAATCTAAGTTATAGGTTTTCCAGTGAAATATGATGCAAAAAAGGTCTCTATGCCATATTTATAAATACTATATATAAAAATTATCCATAAATATTGAAAATAGATGATAAAGTACTGATGGAGAAAATATATAGAACACTAACAGAATGAAGCATCAATTTTGATGTATCAGGTATTGTAGTCAAACTTCAGAAATACAAAGCCAAACAACAAATATTGTGTCTAGTGAAGGGGAAAATGAACCCTAAAAAGAACCCTAATATGAGCATGGTATTCTTCTAAGCTCATCAAACAGAAATATGAGCATAACATTAAAATAGGGGGGAAAAAACATGGAAGTTACTGAATGTCAGATATAAGGAAATGTCAGGAAAATTCAGTCTATGGGTTGCTATCATGTATTATGGCCTATCTTTAGAAGGCTTCAGGAGAAGCCTGGTTGACCATCCAAATAAGGGTATTGTAAAGGGCATTTACTACTCACATAAGATTTTTAGGTAGATATTTTCTGAGATTCCTCTGTATTTTTTTTTCCACTTGTAAATATATTCCATTGTACTGTACATTGAACCAAAACACCAATCAAGCTCTATAATTGCAGGATACCAATATTTGTTGTTGTTGTTATGTCATTCAGTCATGATCAACTTTTCATGATCCTGTGAACTTTTACTACCTATGGAATTTTCTTGGCAAATACTGGCGTGGTTTGCCATTTCCTTCTTTGGTGGATTAATGCAAACACAGGTTAAGTGACTTGCATGTGATCACACATCTGGTAAGTGTCTGAGGTCAAGTATGAACTTAGGTCTTCCCGACTACAGGTCCAGTGCTCTATCTCCGGAGCCATCTAGCCATCCCATGTTTACCTTCAACAAATTGGAGTTATACTTGGGATTTCCATATGTAAAGCAAATATAGTTGGAAGGGCACAGTACTTGTGATCTGAAGACTTGGGCTATGGTCTCCTCTCTTCTTGTGTAACCTTGAGGAAGTCTTTAACTCCCTGAGCCTTACTTTGCTAATCTCTAAAATGAGGGATTTGGACTAGATAACCTCTTCCAGCCCTAGAGCTTGATTCCTCTATCCCCCATGATGAATATTTCCGGGAAATAAGCCCCTCCAAAGATATCAGGGTGGAGATAGGGGGTGGAATAGTGGAAGATGGAAGTGAGATAATAAATGGATTTTTGAACTGTGGTAACATCTGGACACCTTAGGCGCAAGAGTAAAGCAAAGATGTTGTACCAGATATGAGGACCAGAAGGATCCCTAGGAAGGATTATGTAAAAACTACTCATGAATGAAGATTAGGTACTAGAATATCTTAAAGAGTAATGGGATAAGGAAAAGGCATAGAATGAAAAATACTTTGTAGAAAGGAAATATTAAAAATTAATGTCATTGAAATTAAGAGAATGGATGAAGTGGAATGAAGTTAGGAGACAGAAAGGATTTCTTTCTCTTATCTGGGCTGGGAAAAGGAAGAGTAATATGAAAGAGAGAGATAGACATAGATAATGTAAATTCAAGGAATTTGGGATTGGGAAGAGCAAAGAAAGAAGAGGGGTTTGAGGAAACTGGGTTCAGATTTGTACAAGCAAAACAGTTTTAACTTAGAAGGATGAAGAGAAAGAAAAAAGATTTAATGTAAGAAAACCAAACTTACAATTTTTAATTATTTTGAATATTAAAAGATATTAAAATTAAATTTAATTATTATAATAATAATTTGGATAGTTTTAATTCTCCTTGGAGGAGGAAGAGATTTGAGAAATATATTTTTCTTTTCATTCTCAACTAATTTTTTCTTTTTCTTTCTTTTTTTGGGGGGTGTATGAAAACAATATATTTAAAATATCCAGAAAATAAGAGGATGAAACAAAATTCATCATGCTTTATGTGACTTAGACTGACTTTATGCAGTTTTGGAGTCAGAGGGAGAGGGAATCCCAGCCTCTAACACCTATTTGTGTGACCTTAGAAAATTTGCTTACTCTCTCAAGTGTTCCTAGATTATTCTTTAGGACTCAGTTTCAACATTTGCTGTTCTGTATTAATAAAGAGAGTTTCTTCACCATGAAATCCTATACTGAAGTCTTAGATCCAGAAGAAAAAAAAGCAATGCAATGAAAACTAATTAATATAGGAATATGAGCAAAATATGTAGACCTCTAAATGGATGCTAAATAATGATATTCTGAATGAATGTTGTATCATAGATACAACAAATAATTGTGTCACACCCTATAACTGAGAATAACAAAACAGCATACCAAAACATAGAATGACCTAAAAATAAATCAGAGAGAGAAAAATTATCTCATTAAAACTTTTCTTGACAAAATAGAGCTAAATCCCAGGTAGAATGGATGATCATTGGTAATATTGCTGTGGTAATTATGTTAAAGTAACCTATTGACTAAGTGGAATAGGTATATAGGTGGACCGCTTTTCTTCCTTCTTGAAGTTAGTTTAAAAGTGACTGCAGGAATGATTTAGGCACTAAGTTGATATATATTAAGTGACTTTTCCTAGTGGCATTATGGCTCTTTATTTTAATAGCTAGTCAGCTAGTTATCTATTGATACAGATATATTTGTGGATCCCCAAAATATTCAGAAACACTAACAACTCTTGTTCTTTCTTAGAAATTCTCTGATCCCACGCTCAGCCCAGTTCAATCTGAATAGTCTCACAAATTACCCTGGAAAAGGCTTTTCTTGAATAATCCTTCCCAAGCTTTGAACAGGGTCAGAATCAATGGCTATTATGTTTTATTATGGCAGATGAATAATTCTCATTGAAAAGCAATATACAAGTACATGAACAAAGCTGGTACTCAGGAACTACTTCTGGTAAAACTGGAATTGAGTAAGTTGCTATTTCTAAAACAGAAGTGTTTATAGGCATCCTATGAGGAGATAAAAAAGGAACAGCTAGATAGTGTGCAATCTGGGGCTTCTGCCAATGCTATCTTTCCAGTTTTCTCTCTCTTGATGCTCAAGAGGCTCATTGATTCTTTTCACTGACTCTTTACCAAAATAGTTCTTATCTTGGACACCTCCTTTTCTTGGTCATTTCCCTGCTTCACTCTGTCCACATTCTCTGGCATATGACTCATCTTCTCCTGACCACTATTATTAACCTTTCCATAAAGTTGCCCCAAGTTCAAAGAAAAATGGCCTGATCTTAGGAAAATGCTAAGTAATGTTTTTATGAACCTACCTGCAGACTTCCCAAGCCCTTTGGCCTTGGAGAGGCATAGCCAAATTAGGTTAGAGAGGGAAAAAAATAAAAGAATTGGTATACCGAGTTTACAGTTTTGAAAAAGAAAATGAGAAAACATTCCTAAAACAAGCACAAAGGAATTGGGGAAATTATATATGTAGGGTGTGTGTGTGTGTGTGTGTGTGTGTGTGTGTGTGTGTGTGTATACATATATATATGCATCCTGTAATCATTTATTTAACAGGTATTATCTCTTCTCCAGCCACCAATAGAATCTAAATACTTTGGAGCAAAGATTATCATGTATATTTCCTTGGAACCTAGCATAGAGTCTGGACACAGTAGATTTTTAATAAATGTTTGTTGTATTATTGATTGATAGCATAGACAAGGACTATTGGCTGATGCTATCATTTCTGCTGCCATGATGACAAATTATATAGTAGGAAGAATAGGACCTAATATTTCCCATTTATGAATAACTGATTCATCTACTAGTAGCCATATTTGTAATACTTTTATAAACCATGTTTCCCCAATATCACCACACATTTTTATTTTTATTTTATTTCTATTAACCTCCTCCTCTAGTAGGGGCAGCCACTGAGTGGGTCAGTAGATAAGAGTACTAAACTTTGAGTCAGATAAATACTAGCAGTGTGATCCTGGGCAAATCACAAAAACCTTTGTTGCAACTTGAGTCAGGTTGCCCCTGAGGACAAGGTTACTTCTTAGAAGCTCTAGGGTCATTTAAATGGTGGAAGGTCCCTTATCATATTTATGGCACCTTGCCACTTATGGTAGATTGTGGTGGAAGTGGCTTGTCTTTTCCCTAGGCTTTTTTCTTTTTAAAAGGACAACGAAACTCTCCTTGGAACTTGATGAATCTAATTCTTGGCCATTTAAGGTATAAAAAAGTCCAACTTATGAAGAGTTTTAATTTCTCAGACATAGTGGTATTCCCCCTTCTGTGAAGGTCAACATAATTGTGATTAGCTGCTGCTGCTATAAACAGTCATAAGAGAACTTCATCCACCAGAAACATTTGTATCCTTATTGATTTGTGATGGGCTAACTTTTTGTTAATTATTTTATGATCTATGAGTATCTCATTGCTTTTCAGTCTGCAGACTGAACCATTGATCTGCTCTTAGTTGCCTGGTCTACAGTAGAAATAAAGAATATAACCTTGCTTGGTATTGTCGTTGCTTTTTTATTCATTTTTATAAAAATTTCAAGGAGTGGATTGATAAATATGGGCAGATTTGTTTTATCTTAAGAAGATACTGAAATGTGAAAAAAATGTAAGTTATTTTGACTTATTAGTGTTAGGTTGAAAAGAAAGGGAATTTTTTAAAAACCATATCCTTTTATTATAATAGTATGAAGTTCTCATTAAAAAAATATCTCATCTGAAATTTCTTTAACTCCTTTTCAGTTGACAGGGTAGAGTATAAAGTTGATTTCCTCATCTGATGCAGGCAGTAGGAATTTTTCTTCGGAGTTTCTTTATAGTTACAGTGGTGAGCTGCCCCCTCCTGGTCATCTGTACTACTCAGAACACTAAGTTGATTTTAAGATATATTTACAAACTTTTCTATAAATTAGCAAATATTGCACAGCTGTGGTTTTAACCATCAAAGACAGTTCTTTAGTTTGCTCTCTCAGCCTTATAATTAGTTACCTAATGTGCCCTCTTATATACTCATTTATGGAGGGGGGGGGGTTCTCTAGTTTTTGTTGTTTTGGTTTGTTTTTTGAGAAGACAGTGTTTAAGTACTATCCATGGATTCCTTTGGCTATTACTTTGGCAAGATGTATTTGGATCCTATTTCTTTCAGAATTGCCTTAGAGAAAAACATTATTTCTTAAATGATCTTAAGTAAATTAGTTGGTTTGTATATTATTTTAATGGAAGATAAGGAATTATTTTCTCACACAGAGGTATAAAAATACCATCATTTTAAAAGATTTTACAGTATTTGATGATGTTCTGATAATTGACATGATTATAATAGGCATCAGTATCTAGATTAGGTGCTGTGTTTGCATTTTCAGCTTTTATTAGAAATATTCTTGCTGATTTTTCTATTACCCTTACTCGTTCCCAATCTTGTACTTCATTTGCAGTGTTACAGGTTCAGTATTCAGGATGTATAGGAACAGTGACTTATTGAACTGTTTTTTTCCAGAGACAGCATTTATTCCCTATGCTATTGCCTTTTATCATGCTATGTAGCAAAAGGCCTTAGGTATGAGTTGTATTAAAAATAACAATTTATGATTGTCCTTTCCTGTTAAGTTTGTGGATCATAGCTAGTCAATCACTCTATTCTGGTGCTTCATTATGGTATGAAATGATGTGATAGCTTGACTTACCTGTAAATTGGATTTAAGTGAGGCAGAGCTGTGCTAAATTGTCAGCCTTACTCTCTCTTCCAGTCATCAAAGTCCAGTGACAATACAGAAGTCAAGATGACTGGGGATGGCCCAGGATGCAGTGGGTGGCCTTAAACTTTCTAAATTTAGGCCTTTCCCTGTTTGTCTGAGGCACCACCCATAGAATGATTAAAGGATGGGTAAGAATTGAGACTAAAAATAACTTCTTACTGGATGCATTATCAAAGTCAGTGCCCTAGCAAGTACTACCAAGCTGGAAAGGCAATCAAGATTTATCTGGACATAGAACCAGCATATCTTCATTCAGAAAGATTCCTCTCCAGTAGGTTGACCATTAACTGATTATTTCTACAAGGCTATAGCCACACATGAGGACCATCCACCACAGTGTAATATATTAGTGAATCCATGGCTCTTTTGAAGTTATTTGGGGTGATAGGCAGAATTAATTATCTGGACATGAATATACAGGATAAGTTTTAATACCAGCATTAAAGAAGATGCTAGCATTACTCTTTGATTCATCAGTATCCTGTGATTCTAGTACCTTTACTTTGAAATTCATTTTTGCAATTATCATATCTAAGGTTATCTTTTTTTAGCTTTTTATTTTCAAAATATATACATAGATAGTTTTCAGTATTCACCTTTGCAAAACCTTGTGTTCCAAATTTTTTCTCCCTCCTTTCTTCCTATCCCCCCTTAGATAGCAAGTAATCCAATGTATATTAAACATGTGTAATTCTTCTATACATATTTCTACAACTATCATGCTGCACAAGAAAAATCAGATCAAAAAGGAAAAAAAATGAAAAAAAATGCAAACAACAACAATACTATGTTGTAATCCACATTTAGTCCCCATAGTCTTTCTGGGTGCAGATGGTTCTCCATCATATCTATTAGAATTGGCTTAAATAAACTCATTGTTGAAAAGCACCATGTCCAAAAGAATTGATCATTGCATAATCTTTTGTTGTCCTTTTTAAAAAAAAAATCATTTTGAGGGAATGCTGGCACCCCAATGAATAAGTGAATGAGACAAAGTTCAAAAACTCTATATGAACTCTATTTTTTTTTTTTTATACCTACATTGCATATCATACTCATAGCCTTCTGAGCAGGAAGAAGGCTGACGTTGGAATCAGCAATCAGGCAATTAACAAGTTGGGTTTTTTTTTTTGTTTTTTTGTTTTTTGTTTTTTTTGTTTTGCTTTTTGCTGAGGCAATTGGGGTTAAGTGACTTGCCCAGGGTCACACAGCTAGGAAGTGTTAAGTGTCTGAGACCAGATTTGAACTCAGGTACTCCTGACTTCAGGGCTGGTGCTCTAACCACTGTGCCACCTACCTGCCCCAACAAGTTGTTTTTTTTTTTTTTATTAATATCTTTTATTTGCAAAACATATGTATGGGTAATTACTAAACATTAACCCTTACAAAGCTTTCCGTTACAAATTTTTCCCCCCTACTCCCCACCCCTCCCTCAGATAGCAGGATATCCACTACATGACAATTATGTTAGAATACTAAGTTGAATATATGTATAGTTATTGCCACACATCATTTTTTTGTTCAGGAGAAATTGTATCTATAAGAGACAATAATCCGATAAAGGAAATACAATGCAAGCAAACATCAATAGAGAACACGAAAATGTTATGTTGTGGTCCACACCTCACATCCCTCACTCTGAGTGTATATGGCCCTCTTCACTGCACAATTGTAATTGGTTTGAAGCATTTCATTGTTGAAGAGAGTCATGTCCATTAGAACTGATCCTCATATAGTACTGTTGTGGCCGTGTACAACGATCTCCAGGTTCTGCTCATCTCACTCAGCATCAGTTCATGTAAGTCTCTCCAGGCCTCTCTGAAATCATCCTGTTGGTCGTTTCTTACAGAGCAATAATATTCCATAACATTTATATACCATAATTTATTCAGCCACTCTCCAATTGATGGGCATCTACTCAGTTTCCAGTTTCTAGCCACCACAAAAAGGGCTGCCACAAACATTCTTGTACATGTGGGGCCCTTTCCTTCTTTTATGATTTCTTTGGGATATAAGCCCAATAGAAACACTGCTGGGTCAAAGGGTATGCACAGTTTGACAACTTTTTGAGCATAGCTCCAAATTGCTCTCCAGAATGGTTGGATCCATTCACAGCTCCACCAACAATGCATCAGTGTCCCAGTCTTTTCACATCCCCTCCAACATTCATCGTTATCTTTTCCTGTCATTTTAGCCAATATGACAGGTGTGTAGTGGTACCTCAGAGTTGTCTTAATTTGCATTTCTCTGATCAATAGTGATTTGGAGCACCTTTTCATATGATTATAAATAGTTTTAATTTCATCATCTGAAAATTGTCTGTTTATATCCTTTGACCATTTATCAATTGGAGAATGGCTTGAATTTTTATAAATGTGAGACAATTCTCTATATATCTTAGAGATGAGACCTTTATCAGAACCCCTAAATGTAAAGATGATTTCCCAATTTGATGCTTCCCTCCTAATCTTGTCTGCATTAGTTTTGTTAGTACAGAAACTTTTTAACTTAATATAATCAAAATTATCTATCTGGTGTTCAATTAAGAGTTCCAGATCTTCCCTGGACATAAATTTATTCCATCTCCACAGGTCTGAGAGGTAAACTATCCCATGTTTCTCTAATTTGGTTATAACATCACTCTTTATATCTAGATCATGAACCCATTTAGATCTTATCTTGGTGTGCGGTGTTAGGTGTGGGTCCAGCCTTAATTTCTTCCACACTAGTTTCCAATTATCCCAGCAGTTTTTGCTGAATAGTGAGTACTTATCCCAAAAGCTGGGGTCTTTGGGTTTATCAAACACTAAATTGCTAACGTTATTACCTAGCTTGTCCTAATATCCTATTCTATGCCACTGATCGACTGCTCTATTTCTCAGCCAGTACCAAATGGTTTTGATGACTGCTGCTTTATAATATAGTTTTATATCTGGTACAGCAAGGTCACCTTCATCTGTCTTTTTTTTTCATTAATTCCCTTGAAATCCTTGACCTTTTGTTCTTCCAAATGAACTTTGCTACTATTTTTTCTAGATCTGTAAAATAATTTCTTGGGAGTCTGATTGGTATGACCCTAAATAAGTAAATTAGTTTGGGTAGTATTGTCATTTTTATTATATTCGCTCGGCCTACCCATGAGCACTTAATGTTTTTTCCAATTGACTAGGTCTGATTTTATTTGTGTGGAAAGTGTTTTGTAGTTTAGTTCATATAGTTTCTGACATTTTCTTGGCAGATAGATTCCCAAATATTTTATGCTATCATCCGTTATTCTGAATGGAATTTCTTTTTCTATCTTGCTGCTGAACTTTGTTGGTAATATATAAAAATGCTCATGATTTATGTGGATTTATTTTGAATCCTGCAATTTTACTAAAGTTGTGAATTGTTTCTAGTAGTTTTTTAGTTGAGTCTCTAGGGTTCTCTAAGTATACCATCATGTCATCTGCAAAGAGTGATAATTTGGTTTCTTCATTACCTACTCTAATTCCTTTTATCTCTTTTTCTTCTCCTATTGCCAAAGCTAATATTTCTAATACAACATTAAATAGTAATGGTGATAGTGGACAGCCTCCAACAAGTATTTCTTAAACAAGGCCAGGAACTGTTTTAAGTACTGGTAATACTAAGACAAAAATGAAACAGTACCTGTGCTCAAGATGCTTAACATCTGTGGCAAAAACAGTATGGACATATATAGCATCTTCATGTTAAAGATATAGAACATAAATCCAAAGTAACTTGTAGAAGTGAAGGACTTATATCTGGGGAAAGCAAGAAAAGCTTTATATGAGATGGCCCTTGAACTGAGCTTTGAAGAAAGCTTTGGATCACCTAAGGATTTGAGGAATTAAGAGAAGGCCAGTTTGGCTTGATGATAAGAGTGGGGAAAGGGGAACATTAGGGTAAAGTCTAGAGAGGTAATTTAGAATCCAGTTGTGAACTGCTTTATATGCCAAACAAAGGAGTTTGGTTTTGACCCTATATAAGTAGTAGCAAAGACACTGGAACTTTTCGATCAGGGATGTGGCATGGCCACACTTTAGTAATATTGCATTGGGAACTATAGGGAAAATGGATTCGAAAGGAAAGACCCTTGAGGCAGAGAGGCCAACTCAAGCAGAAGGACTAACCCTGGTTTTATATTCTGATATATGGGCAAGTCACTTGACCATTCTGCCCCTTAGGCAACTCTTTAAGGACTAGACAAGTTTCTGATCTGTGTTTGGAAGTATGGAAACTAGTTATTTCTTATACCAGTAAAATTAGAGGTCTGGATTTCTCTCTTATTTTGAGATAAAGAAAAGTCATCATTTATGTCAACAATAATATAAATGAACACATTGTACAAAAGAAATTACCTCTTGAAACTTTTGTGTTTAGTGGAAATTTGTACAGTAATATTATAAATAAGTCAGTGCAAGGTCCTTAAATTTTCACTCTGATCATAAAAAATATATAGATAAAATGACTACATTTGGCGAAAAAACTCTGGATAACAAGTTTTCAAAATGTTATTTTGATATAGTTCTCAATTTAATAAATGCTTACTATGAAAATAAAATTGAAGAAACTAAAGATCTCCCTGTTAATCACCCAACCAGTCCATGGCAGCAGTATAAAATAAAATTTTCGTTTTGTTTTATAGATATATCTGTATTTGTATATTTTACAGTATTTCCTATAGACAATTATATTATATTTGGTCTTACTCCATATAATCAAGACCAAATATAATGTTTTATAGTACAATCAAATAAGCATTTGAACCCCAAATCATTTTGTTTGGTGTCTAAATGGATAAACATTTATTTGATTTATTAAATGGAGCAAGACATATCTTACTAATATTTGTAATATCTTGTTTGATTTTTATTTATAGTTATAAAGGTCATAGACTTAGAAGGGACCTTCAGTCATAAAGTCCAGTCCTCTTATCTAAACAGGAGACTAAATAGGTGAAGTATCTTACAACAAGCCCTCTCTTCACAGTAAGATTTACTATAACTATTACTATGTGTGTTATAATGATCACTTTCCATTGTTTTTTTATGGAGGTCAGCTAAAAATGGCTTTGAAACAAGTCATTATTCTTCTATTTCTTTATTAAAAGTCAGTATTTCAGTGACTCTTGCACAGGCAGATAAAATATCTTTTTTTTAAATTTTTTTATTTTTTTTAGTAATAGAATAAAAGTATTAGGATGCACTGTTTCTAAAAGCATTCTTACTACAACTTCAGTCATAGACTGGACAGTAGAAATGAGTTGTCTCTCATCCTATTCCTTCATGATTTTGACCTTTCCCTAATTGCTGTAATTTGAAAGCACTTAATTGAAAGTAATATTAAAATTATGAGGATTTGGGATGACAGCATCTCTTTAAAATGTTCCTAAGGTGTTTTGTTTTGTTTTTTTAATCATTGTTATAGCTAGGTGATTGTAGCCATATAAATTTAATGTGATCCAAATTCATAATGTTTGTTAAGAAAGGTTATTCTAACCTTTCTCCCCCAAGCAGGTTAGATTACTTTTTCTTTGGCAAGATGCTGAAACATTTCTAGAGACTTCTTTGACTCAGGGTACTAAAGGTTCAAGTGATTAATATCACCTCCTCATCATTTGAGTATGACAGCCACTGGGAGCTAAGGGAATAAGGGGCATACAAGCAACTCTTACACTTGGCTCATTTGTATCAACTTGAGGCATCCTCAATGCCAAATTTCATATTTTTCCTGCTATGGCCATGTAAATCTACTTTCGTTAACTGTTATATGATCTAGGAATATCTTATAATATTGAACCTAAAACTTCCAGAGTCTTGACCTGAGTCAGGCCCAATCCAGAATAAAGTAATTAATAATATGGCGCTTTTTTTGTTGTTGTTTAAAATTCCTTCAATTTGGAAGTTATATTTAGTTCCTTTTAGAGAGATGATAATGGATTTAAGGCCAGATAGGCCTTGAAAAATTCTCTCTCCAAAATGGTACATTTTCTATGAATTGTTCCTGACATTAATGTATTTGTGGCATGTTGTAAAAAAAAAACAATAATTTTCCAATTGGAAAATATATTTAGCGTTCTCATTATACTTGGTTCTGTTTTATATATTTGTAGTATAAGAATAAGCTATGAATACAGTTATACAGTCCTTTTGCTGTATATTAGTAATTTCTGTGTCTGTATGTATTTGTATGAAATAGCCCTTTTGGGCAGTTTGAAATGACAGAATCAATAAGAAGTTGGTTTTTGCATCTCTAGAACTTTTTGGCATTCTCATTTTTTTTCCTCAGATATATCATTTTCTCTTATTGGTGCTTTCAAGGTAAAGGCAGTGTGTTTTGCATAAAATAGACCAACACATAGACTATATTTGGAAGGGGCACTGGAATTCTTAGTCCTTTGATAATAGATATTTGTAATGTCTTATATTTTTAAAAGTGAGATAGACATCTGAAAGCAAGTTATTAAAGTGCCTTGCTAGTAATTCATGTTCTTCCTCTATGAAGCATTTAAATCAACAATTCTGGATATTTTTCATTTCTTCTGCTTTCCATTTTTTCAGAGAGGCTAGAGTTTATTAGCTACCTTCATATAACTTCTGTCATTCATTATATCAATAATGAAATTTCTATTTCTTATTTAACATAACTTGAATTTTCATTACATTGGACTTCTTAAGACCATAGTGATTACTAGAAAAATTTCATATCTGCTCTCTTTGGAGATTCTCGCTTGCCTCTGATTTATTTTTCAAATCTCTGTAATAAAACTCTAAAGTGAACTTGCTTTTGCACTTTTTGTGTCATCTTAACCTTTTGAGCTTTTCTTTCAATGGCTAATTAAATTTAACTGATTAATTTAAATTATTTAATTAGTGATCAAATGAAATAATATTTTTAAAGTACTTAGCATATTGCCTTGTACATAGTAGGTATTATATAAATGCTCATTCCTCTTTTCTTCACCCTAATTAAGATAATCTAGAATTTCTGATAGGCTTTTGTTTTCCCAACTATATTCTTGATATATTTTTGTTGTTATTTTTAATTGGGAGATAAGGAGTTCACGTTTAATATAGCACATGCTAGCTAGATATTGATATTTTCTGTGCCTTGCTACAAAATTTTAGTAGCTGTTTCAAGTTCATTGTTTCTTAGTCATGTTTGATACCTATCCTTGAAATCTTGATAACTCTTATCTTTATGGCATTTACAACAACTGTTGTAATAGTTGCCACATACACTTTTGGAAGCAGATCTTGAAGTGTTTTAATACTTTTTGACAAATACTGTGGGTTAATACATTTGTTTATGATGGTTATGATAGATAACTTTGAAAATTGTTCCAGATAGGTATAATTTGTTTTGTTAGCTAAATTTAAACTCAAAAAGAGTTTTCAGGTTGAAAGTATTTCACTTCCCCACGAAAAAGGCAATGAAAACCTTTGTAACATACATACTCAGTCATTGGAAGTAGATCTCCATATCAAATGTGGCCAAAAATGTATATTTATACAAATCAATTCATTACTTCTCTTTCAAGGAGTGAGTTAGCATTCTTATTCATCACTGACTCTTAAATTGTGTTTACTTATTGCTTTGACAACAGTTCTTAAGTCTTTCAGAGTTACTCATTTTTACAACATGCTTATAGTATAAATTGTTTTCTTGTTTCTGCTTATTTTACTTTATATCTTCTGAGATTTTTCCCCCTTTTTTCATTTCTTTTGCGATACTACTATTCCATTTCGGTCTTCTAGAATAATTTATTCAGCTACTGTGCAATAGATACACATCTGTTTGGTTACTAGTTCCTTGTCACTATTTTTGTTTTACATTATAAATATATACATATATATTTGTACATAGAAGTCTTTTTCCTTTCTTTGATCCCTTTTAGGGGATAGATTTAGTGGTAATGTGGCATCAAATGGGACATATAGTTTACTTACTTTAAGGGTGTAGTTTCAAATTACTTTCTAGAATGACTACCAATTCATAACATTAGCAATGGCGCATTGATATATCAGTTTTCTTGGAACCCCACCAATACTTATTGCTTTCCTTTTATATCATTTTGCCAATTTGATAGGTATGAGTACATAGTTGTCCTAATCTGCATTTCTTTAATTATTAATAATTTGGAGCGTTTTAAAATATGTTTCTAGATAAAAAGAATATTAAGTGTTTCCTTATATCCTTAACTTATAGTTGTGTACTAGGGATACAACTATGAAAAATAAAAAAATTTTAAACCAAAACCATCGCTTCTCTCAAAGAGAATTTTAAAAGGTAGGGGGAAAATAACAAAATACAAAGAAAGAGCAATTAGAATTGAGGAAAGATATCCATACAACAAGATGAAAGGCAGCTGATGGGAAAACTGGATCAGGCTGAAAAATTAATTGAGATGTGGGTGGAACGAACAGTGTGACTAGACTCCTTCAACAATTGATGGCCCAAATCAGGGATTTATACTATGGAGAACAGGTTTCCAGGCAAGTTCTGAAATGGAGCAATCTGGAGTTTAAGCTAGAATAAAGGTTGGTTAACTTGGATTTCTTTGAGAACTGCCTGTTCATATCCTTTGACCATTTATCAATTGGGGAATGAATGGCACTTCTTACAAATTTGAATCATATGTGTATGTATATGTGTGTGAATACGCATGTATATGAAATAAGAACTTTACTAGATGCAGTTACAATTTTTTTAGTCAAATGTTAGTTTCCCTTAATCTTAGCTGTATTATATTCTTCCCCCCCCCCAAAAAAAAAGACTTCTAAATTTTATATAACTGAAAATGTTCATTTGATCTTCTGGGTTCTTCTCTATCACTTGTATGGTTTATGCTTTTCCCTAAGACATAGATCCTTTGCCCCTCTGATTTGTTTATGTTGTTACTCTTTAGATCTAAACTGTATTTATATCTATATACCTTTATATATAGATATAGATGTAGATTTAGTACTTGTCTTAGTATATAGTGTGAAATGTTGGCTTTTTTTATAGTTTCTGACATACCAATATTTAATATTCCCAGTAGATTTTGTTGAAGTTACTCATTACTCTAATAGCTGGAGTTTCTGAGATTATTGAACTTTGGGTTACAAATTATTGTATATGCTGTATACTTTATTCTGATTATTTTTTAATCAGTACCAAATCATCAAAAATTATTTTTCACAATTCCAATCAGAGTATGCCTGTTTACTTTTCAAAATAATTTGAGATTTTTGTGTTGCTTTTGTCATCTCTTTCATTATTAAATATAGTTTTTGGAATTTATTAAAATTTTAATGACCACAGGTTCTTCAACTTTTCCCCCTAAAAGCTTTAAGAGTAATTATTGTCAGCATGATAATCTCATTCTTATCTTTTTTCAATGGATATTTAAAAAGAAACTGTATTGGGATAACTCACTATCTGCTATTGTTCAATTTTAATGCTCTACACAGGACAAACAAGGCAATAACTATAGCAATTTAGTGTTCTATAAACCCAAAGACTTCAGCTTTGGGGATAAATACTCATATTCCACAAAAACTGCTGGGAAAATTGGAAACTAATGTGGAAGAAAATAGGGCTTGGCCCACACCTAACACCACATACCAAGATAAGATCTAAATGGGTTCATGATTTAAACATAAAGAGTGATATTATAAACAATTTAGAGGAACATGGACATTTTACCTCTCAGACCTGTAAAGAAAGAAGGAATTTGTATCCAAAGAAGAACTGGAACTCATAATTGAACACCAGATTGATAATTTTGATTATATTAAGTTAAAAAAATTTTGATTTAATTATTAATTAATGCAGACAAAATCAGAAGGGAAGCAATAAATTGGGAAATCACTTTTACATTTAAGGGTTCTGATAAAGGCCTCATTTCTAAAATATATAGAAAATTGACTCAAATTTATAAGAATCCAAGCCATTCTCCAATTGATAAATTGTCAAAGATATGAAGACAGTTTTCAGATGAAGAAATTAAAACTATTTCTAGTCATAGAAAAAGGTGCTCCAAATCACTATTAATCAGAGAAATGCAAATTAAGATTACTCTGAGGTACCACTACAAACCTGTCATATTGGTTAAGATGACAGGAAAAGATAATGACAAATGTTGGAGGGGATGTGGGAAAACTGGGACACTGATACATTATTGGTGGAACTGTGAATGGATCCAACCATTCTGGAGAGCAATCTGGAACTATGCTCAAAAAGTTATCAAACTCTGCTTACCCTTTGACCCAAGCAGTGTTTCTATTCTGCTTATATCCCAAAGAAATCTTAAAGGAAGGAAAGGGCCCACATGTGCAAAAATGTTTGTGGCTAGAAACTGGAAATTGAATGGATGCCCATCAATTGGAGAATGGCTGAATAAATTATGGTATATGAATGTTATGGAATATTATTGTTCTGTAAGAAACGACCAGCAGGATGATTTCAGAGAGGCCTGGAGAGACTTGCATGAACTGATGCTGAGTGAAATGAGCAGAACCAGGAGATCATTGTACATGGCAACAAGAAGAATATATGGTAATCAATTCTGAATGACATGGCTCTCTTCAACAATGAGATGTTTCAAACCAGTTCCAGTTGTTCAGGGATGAAGAAAGCCATCTACACCCAGAGAGGGGACTCTGGAAAATGGATGTGGATCACAACATAACATTCTCACTCTTTCTGTTGTTGTTCGCTTGCTTTTTGTTTTCTTATTCATTGACTTTCTTCTTTTTTAAAATCTGATTTCTCTTGTGTAGCAAGAGAATTGTATAAATATGTTTTATATATTGAATTTAACATATATTTTAACATGTTTTACATATATTGGATTGCTTGCCATCTAGGGGAATGGATGAGGAGAAGGAGGAGAAAATCTGAAACACAAGGCTATGTAAAGGTCATTGTTGTCAAATTATTCGTGCATGTGTTTTGAAAATAAAAAGCTTTATTAAAAATTTTTTTAAAATAAAAAAAAAGAATTTGAAGGGGCAAAAAACAATTAAAATAAAATCAAAGTAAGCTCATTTTCTGTATGCTTACTGAAAATATCTTAAGAATCAACTCCAAAAACAGAATGAGGTTGGTGGCATAGTAACTCATGCCATTTTTACTGTTTTGTCCTGCTAAGTTCATATTTTGAAAGCTTTTTTATTCCTTATTTCTTGGATGTTGAGTATTTGGTATGTGGTGATATATTTGATTATATATATATGTATGTATGTAAATCATACATAAATAAATTTACATAGATGTATAATTGATGTTTTTAACTGTTAGTTATTCGTGAAGTGCTCTCCCTTCTTAACCTTTTTAAAATCCCTTACTTCCTTCAAAGCAAAGGTCAAGTACAATCTCCTATAAAAGGTCTTTTCTGATCTCCACAGTTGTTAGTGTCACCCTACACCCAGTTACTGTGTGTGTGTGTGTGTCTGTGTGTGTCTGTGTGTGTGTGTGTGTGTGATATACTTTGTATATTTAAAAACTTCACTTAAGTATTTGTTTTCCTCAGCATAATATTAGGCTTGTGAATGCAAGGATTGTTTTGTTTTTTAAACCTGATTTGGCTGAAAAAATGAATTCAATTGAATTGAAAGAAGGCAATGAAGTCTTTATAATTTTGGAAGGAATAAAAAGGTACTGGTGCCAAAGTCTTTTCTGCTTTCTTCTGGGACTTTTAAGTACAGTTACAGTGTCCCTTAATCTGCAGATAAAAAATCAAAAAGAGGAACTCCCAAGCTTCCCTCAATTATTTTTCTCTTTTTAAAATACTGGAGGTTCTCCGTAGAGAAAAATAGATTTTCCTGTTTTATTTGAAAGTCACACTGTTCTTATTTAATTGTGTATAGGAATTAAAATGATAGGATACTAAAGGTAGTTTTACACAGTCTTTTACTTTGCTTTTGGGAATCATTTTGAGGTAATTCAACCTGGTTACTTTATTTCAAACATCTATTTCCACAAGGAAAGAACAAATATAAGAAGGCTTTACTTTTCATAGAATAACCCAAAAAGTCATTAATTTTTTTTCTTTCCACCCTTTACCCATAATTATAGCTTTTGCATTTACTTTCTTTCATTATTTGCAAATAGAACATTTATAAATAGAAATCTGAATTCCTCCTTTTACCTTTATACTATGTAAATTCTCAACTAAGGGATCTTCTTTCCTTCATATGCGACTACATTGTTGCTTAAACTGAAATCTTTTATATTGCATTTTAGACATCTCATTTGAAAGATCAAAATCAATAATTATTTACTCTTTCCAGGAGGAATTAAAAAAAAACTTATTATAAAGTATTTAAATTTTTTGGACAGCTTAGAATTATGGGAATTTTAGAAATCATCTATTCTAGACCCTTCATTTATATATATATATATATATATATATATATATATATATATATATTAGGAAAAGGAAGTTAAAAAAGGAGCAGCCTTAAGCTCCCAGAGCTAGAATTTAGTCTCTTTTTCTTGAATTTGGGCATTTTTTAAAAAATCACACCAATACTGCCTCTCTTATAATAACCTCATTATATCGTCTTAATAATACTTAAGGAAACAGCTCATTTCTCCCAAGCTCCTGTTATCAAAGGGCAACAATTGGCCATCCTTAAACAAAAAGTGTATATAGTTTGGATTGTTTATCAAAATAAAAGTGTGACCAACCAGATTTCTGAGTTCCATATTATACATTAATTTCACATTAGGAATGAAACATTCCACTGTCCTTTTTCTTTATTTAACCTAAGCTGCAGTGAGGACGGGAGAATAGCCCTATAGCTGAGCTGCTTATTTTTTTTTTTTAATCTATTCATTTTATACTTTCAGACAGATTTTTCCCTGGGGTGAAACAAAGGTTAACTGAAATTTCCTCTGTTGTGTACCTGAACGAATCAGCAGTTTGAGAAGGAAATCCCATTGATGGACCAAGAGAGTGACAGGCTCTATTTAAAGAATTCCCCCGACTGTGTGGTAGACCAACCATGCCATGAATTTAACTGTTCCTGTGGTCCCCATACTTGTACCCACCAAAAAGAGAGAGACACAGAGACAGACAGAGAGACAGGGAGAAAGAGAGAAAAAAGGCTACTTTGTTCTGCAAACTTAGCACTAAGCTTTGAAAAAGCATGAGCCATTGAGTTTTGTGAATTCATGTTAGACAGCACCAGAAGCCATTACTATAGGAGAACAATATCTGAAAGGGAGTACACAAAAACAGGTAGAAACTGTTTAACTTTTATTTATGTGTATATATACATATTTATTGTGTATTCTTATACACATGTAAAACATTGGCAATGTTATCTCTTTTGTTTAGTAATATTGCTAGTAATACTTAAATTATTTTTCTGACATTCTAAAAATAATACTTATATGTTTTTCATTAAAGGCTTATGATTTTGGCAACATGCCTTATACACAGTTCTTTAAAAAAAAAAGGAAAGACAACATGTGCTTAAAGTTACTGTTTTTTAAAACTTTTAGGAAAACATAATGGAGATTTCTATGTATTTACTACTAGTAGCAGCCCATGTTTTTTGTATTTAGAGTGTTTAAAGAAAGCTATTTTAAATATGAAAAGATGGTATCGGTAGTTGGATTAAACACTCCTAATTCATGTGTATTTAACCTCAGGACTTGTGAACCTTGTTGAAAAATTCTGTTTTAACCCTGCAGTAGCCCTCAATAGAGCATGCTGCATAGGGATTAAAAATACCACGTCATAGATCCCAACTGTCAGACTTTTTTCTTTTTTCTATGGTGACAGTTAGTGTGAGGTATTCCCCGGGGAAGTAAATTGTTTAAGCTTCTAATATATTTCCAAATTATTACTGATATAATTATATTTCTTTCAAAAATATATAACATTTAACATTTTTGGAAGTATTCATTATTTTTGTATGATATATGTTGAAGTTTCATTTTGTTTTGTTTTTAAACAAAAACTTTTAAAGTTTTTTATTTAGTCTAGATGAAAACTTTCAAGGACTTTGAAAGTTACAAAAAATTACAAAAGTTTAGAGACACCATATTCATAATGGTTGCTAGTCAGTAATGTTCCACAGAAATGATGAGAGCATCCAGGTTATAAATAATACTATCAAGGATATTTTAACAAAGAGAAGTTCTTTAGCAGGGATTTTCATCTTTTTTGTGTGTCATAAACTCTTTTGGAAATCTGGTGGTCCTTTTCTCAGATTAATGTTTTATATGCATAAAATAAAATATATAGGATTAGAAAAGAAAGCAATTACGTTGAAATGAAGTTAGTGGTTTTTTTTTTTTTAATTTAAAGAAATACAACTTTTTTTTTCTTTTTAAGTTTATGTAGGCCTGGATAAGAATCTTTGCAGTTCTAGACCATTTTGTGAACAACATAGTGAGGAAAGTTAAGTTTCTTAATCTAAGTTACTTTCAACAATGTCTCAAACTTTCAGTTCAGCAAGTATTAATTAAACACCTACTATATACAAGATACCACTAGGTATAAGAGACTTTATTAGGCCCTAGAACTGAAAAGATGAAAATGAATAACATCCCTCTTCTCAAGGACTGGTGGAAGATAGTGTAAAAAACTTTTTTTTCTTTTTTCCCTTCTTCTCAATTTCTCTGTTACCAAGGACACCTTAATTTTCTCAGTCACCTAGGCTTGAAACCTAAATGTCATCTTCATCTCTTCACTCTCATCCCATATGTCCAGTTTTTTTGCCAAATCTGATCATAACTGTTTTCATTACTTCTCTTGTATATACTCCTTCTCTCAATTATATAGCCACCATTCTAGTATAGGGCTTCATCACCTCATCCCTAAATTATTGCAGTAGCTTTCTGGTTGTTCTCTGTGCCCAAGGATCTCTCTCACTCTCTGTTCTTCCTCATCTTCCATTTAGCTTCTACAGCTTAGGTCTCTCTACAGCATCCCTCTATTTAGTAAACTCCAAAGACTGTTACTTTTGGATTAAGTATAAAATTCTCAAATTGACGGTACAAACTGGTTCTTTTCCACCTTTTTGCAGTCTTCTTATCACTTACTGCTTTCCCTATACTTTGCAATTCAGTGACTGTTTTCCTGGCTCTGCCTTTCAGAAGGCACTCATTCCCTCACACCATACACTTTCACTGTCTGTCCTCCTCTGCCTAAATTCTCTCCTTTGTCAACTCTGTCTCCTGGCTTTTCTGCATTCCTTCAACACTTAAATCCCACTTGCTGCAGGAGAACTTTGTATCTTCCCTTTGAGCATTCATCCCATTTTCATTATATACATTTTTTAATATACATGGCTGTTTGTATGTGGACTTGTATACCTTCTTGAAGATTAGTGACCATGCTTTTGTTTTTCTTTGTATCTCCAGCACAAAGCATAGTGACTGGAAAGGTAAAAAAATTAATAAATGTTTGTTGACTGACATCAGAACATACTTTCAACAAATTCTTAGAATTTATGAGGAATATTCATAGTGGTTTTATGTGTTTTCCAGTAATAATTTTTGGTCAGATTTAAATTTAAGGTTTATATAAGAAGCATTATCAGTTCATGGGTAGGACGAGCGAATATAATAAAAATGACAATACTACCCAAACTAATTTACTTATTTAGTGCCATACCAATCAAACTCCCAAGAAATTATCTTACAGATCTAGAAAAAATAGTAGCAAAGTTCATTTGGAAAAACAAAAGGTCAAGAATTTCAAGGGGATTAATGAAAAAAAAGGCTGACGATGGTGGACTTGCTGTACCAGATCTAAAACTATATTATAAAGCAGCGGTCATCAAAACCATTTGGTACTGGCGAAGAAATAGAGTAGTCGATCAGTGGAATAGGATAGAATCACAAGACAAACTAGGCAATAACTATAGCAATTTGGTTTTTGATAAATCCAAAGACCCCAGCTTCTGGGATAAGTACTCACTATTTGACAAAAACTGCTGGGAAAACTGGAAACTAGTGTGGAAGAAATTAGGGCTTGACCCACATCTAACACCACATACCAAGATAAGATCTAAATGGGTTCATGATCTGGATATAAAGAGTGATACGATAAGTAAATTAGAGGAATGTAATATAGTTTACCTCTCAGACCTATGGAGATGGAATAAATTTATGTCCAAAGAAGAACTGGAACTCTTACTTGAAAACCAGATAGATAACTTTGACTATATTAAGTTAAAAAGTTTTTGTACAAACAAAATCAATGCAGACAAGATTAGGAGGGAAGCAATAAATTGGGAAATCATCTTTACATTTAAGGGTTCTGATAAAGGTCTCATCTCTAAAATATATAGATAATTGTCTCATATTTATAAAAATTCAAGCCACTCTCCAATCAATAAATGGTCAAAGGATATGAACAGACAATTTTCAGATGAAGAAATAAAAAGCATTTCTAGTCATATGAAAAGGTGCTCCAAATCACTATTGATCAGAGAAATGCAAATCAAGACAACCCTGAGGTACCACTTCACACCTGTCAGATTGGCTAAAATGACAGGAAAAGTTAATGATGAATGTTGGAGGGGATGTGGGAGGGCTGGGACACTGATGCATTGTTGGTGGAGCTGTGAACGGATACAGCCATTCTGGAGAACAATTTGGAACTATGCTCAAAAAGTTATCAAACTGTGCATACCCTTTGACCCAGCAGCATTTCTATTGGGCTTATAGCCCAAAGAAATCATAAAGGAAGGAAAAGGCCCCACATGTGCAAGAATGTTTGTGGCAGCCCTTTTTGTAGTGGCTAGAAACTGGAAATTGAATAGATGCCCTTCAATTGGAGAATGGCTGAATAAATTATGGTATATGAGTATTATGGAATATTATTATTCTGTAAGAAATGACCAGCAAGATGATTTCAGAGAGGCCTGGAGAGACTTACATGAACTGATGCTGAGTGAAATGAGCAGAACCAGGAGATCATTATACAGGGCAACAACAGTACTATATGACGATCAATTCTGACGGACATGGCTCTCTTCAACAATGAAATGTTTCAAACCACCTCCAATTGTTCACTGAAGAAAGCCATATACACCCAGAGAGAGGGATGTGAAATGTGGACCACAACATAACATTCTCATACTCCTTGATTGATGTTTGCTTACATTGTGTTTCCTTTATTTGATATATCGTTTGAGTAGATAAGATTTTTCTTGCACAACAGTGATAAGTTTGGAAATATGTATACATATATTCGATTTGCCAATATTTTAACATAATTAACATGTAGTGGATATCCTGCCATCTAGGGGAGGGGTGGGGAGTTGGGGGGAAAAATTTGTAACGGAAAGCTATTAAGGGTTATTGTTGAAGAATTACCCACACATATGTTATGCAAATAAAATTTTAAAAAAAGAAGCATTATCAGTGACTTACTAACATTTTGCCATTTTATTAATAATAATATTTTGTTATCATATAGAATTTAAGGATCATAAGACATTTGCCTCTTAACTGTTGAGTATAATGGACTCTGTGCAGGTGCTGGATATAGTGGAACAGCTAGATGTTTCTTAGTAGATAGAACATTAGATTGGAGTATGGAATATCTACATTCAAATGTGGGCTCAAAAACTTACCAGATGTGTGACCTGGGCAAATTATTTAATCCCCTTTGTCTCCAATTTTCCTCATTTATAAAGTGAGCTGGAGAAGGAAATAGCAAACTATTTCAATGTCTTTGCCAAGAAAACAACACTTGAAGTCAAGAAGAGACAGACATGACTGAATTAACTAAACTATAGCATTATGTCTCATCTCACACCCAGAAACCACTAACTCACTTGCCTAGAGGTGGAAGTATGCATTTGGCTCCTGAAGTCATAATTGGTTGCTGAATGATCAGAATCTGAAGACTTTTCATTGTTTTGTTTTAATTATGATCATGGTATAAATTGTTCCCCTAGTACTAATACTTTCACTTTTCATCACTTTCTGCCAATTTCCCACCTTCCTTTTAATTTTTCATTAATTTTTTTTATTGCATAGTAATTTAGGGTTACTGTCATATATCATTATTTGTGTGGTGGAAATGGCTTTGTACTTGGTGTCATGGAACCTCCGTTCACATCCCAGCCCGGCCATTTGCTTCTGGGATCTTGTACATGGAACTTAACCTCCCACTGGATCCCAGTTTTCTCTTCTGTTTCTTTCTCCAGTGTCCTTTCTCTTTCTAATCCTAAATCCATGATCCTGTATAAGTAGTCTAATAATAAAATAATAAAAACAAGTTTTAGATGAGGACACTGAGCTTTTCAGATGTTAGTCACTGAGCTTGTTGCTTGAATCTTCATGACTAGTGCACTATCTGCCTCCTCACTGTGCTACTTGCTTTATTTCTAAAAATCTAGATGAGTCAGTACAACAAACCAAAACCAATCTATATCTATGAAGTATATTATGTTTTAATAGAAGTTTTTAATGAATTAATAGACTTTGAAATTATCAATAAATTCCAGTTTATATTATTTTGTTATACTAAAAGAGACTTGGAATATTAGTACAAGTTCCCATTTTAGACTCTATTGTCTGGCATCTCCTTATTTTCAGAATTTCCACTTTAGCTTAATCAGTCATAGAAAATCTAGACCTTATTTGGAAGTGCTGTATTGAAGATTTAAAGTTGATTTTATGGTTGAAAAAAAAAGGACCAGAGAAGTTAGGTGATTTGCCCAGATTCACAAAGCAGATGACAGAATCAGGATTTGATTCCAGGTCCTCTAATTTGCAGTCCAGTGTTCCTTCACCTACATTATTGGTTTCAAGGTCCTTTGTAAAAGATTTGTAAGAGAGAAATCAAACACTCCTAAAAAGCACTCACACTCAAAAGAGTATCCTATTAGAAACTGGAGCAATGAGTTAGTACAGTGAGTAAAGTGCTGGGCCTGGAGTCAAAAAAACTCATCTTCCTGACATCAAATCTGGCCTCAGACACTTAGTGTAATCCTGGGCAACTCATTTAACCCTGTTTGCTTCCATTTATGTTTATGTAAAAATAAACTCTAAAAGTAAATGGCAAAGGACTCTAGCATTTTTGCCAGGAAAACCCCAAATGGGATCACAGAGAGTTGCACACAACTGGATAAGCTACTTGTTAACACTTTAAGTCTGAAAGGTTTTGTTGGAAAAGAATGTAATGATTTCTCACCAGAGTATTGGTTTTCATAAAATCATTAGCATTTAAAACTTAGAAGAACTTTGGTGGTTATCTATTCTCATCCTTTTCCCAATGGATAGTAATCATCTTCTTATGCTACACATTTCCTGTACATTATAGCCAAAGTAAGATATCCTTTATGCCTTGTTCCTTTTCTCTTGTGGTGAACCATTCCTGAAATATATCCTTCTCTTCCTTCAAGGTTTGACTTAGATATCGGCACTTTCATGGTGAAAAAGTATTCTTCTTTCTCAAATTTCTTGCATTTTGGTTACATCAACCTTTTCACTGGGCATCTTAGTTCTTGATTATAGTTATTTCTGTGTCTTTATTGTACAGTTGTTTATTATTGATATATTTATTATGCATTAATTTGTTTCCATTAGTAGTCATTATTAACCATTAATGGAAACTAATAATTATTAAGCAAAACAATTAAACATATAAAAGAGAGGATAGACTCTTACTTAAATTCCCTAACTTTAATAAGGCAGTACAGAAATATAAGCAAAGCAGATGCTTTTATTCAGACTTCACCAAAACTGTCCTATTTTTTGCCCTGGTTTTATTCTTTCTTGAAGATAACAGGATTTAAAAATATCAGGAGATCACAGAATTACACATTTTTGAGGTGAAAAGAGCCATAGAATTAATTAATTTAAGTCCCACATTTGGTGACTTGCCTAAGATGACAGCAAATGGCCAAAATCAGATTTGAATCTATGTTCTCTAACTTCAAATCCAGGGCTCTTTTAACTATACCATATGGCTAAAGGAAATTTGAAAGTTAACCTGTTAGTAATGGAGTTGAGAGATCCTTTTCTTAAAAATACTCTTGTGCTCGTGTTTAGATGGTTCTGGTTCTTCTGTTTTTACTTTAAATCACTTCATACAGATATTAACATGTGTGTATATGTTGTGTGTGTGTCATTTTTATGGATTAATGTTCTGTTTTCTGGTTCTTGAACATAGTGAATTGACTTGGACTTTTTAGAATTAGAAATATAATAGCTTTGAATGCTTATATAAAAATAATCCTTTTTGCCTTTTAGTAATATTTTTTAAAGTAATAAAGGCTTAACAGTCAAAAATTATGATTGCTTTTGTAGCTTGTTACATATTATCATATTACTGTCCAAAATGTTTGCACCAGTCTAAAATCTCTCCAACTGTGTATTAGAATGGCCCTTCCAGAATAGAACTTGATCTTTTTGTTTGGGGCATTTATGTTGTTCTAGCAGTTTTAAAACTGTCTTGACATGAGCATCTTTTCACATTATTAGTAGTTTGTATTTAATTCTTTGACCCCTGTGTCATTGATCTTATAAATATACATCAGAGACAATAAGCTTTATTAGAAGCTCATAAGCTTCTTGAAGATATAGATTGTCTTGTTTCATCTTTGCATCTCTTATGCTGCTTACCATAGTGCCTTGGGCAGAATAGGCAATTAAATGTTTGTTGAATAGAAAGTTATCTTATTCAGAGTCAGTAGACCTAGAAACCTTGAGTGACTTGCCTGAAGTAACCTAGTTAGAATATCACCTAAAACTAGAATTCAGGACTCCTATTTTCCCATTTATATTACTTAGTGTACCATCATCATTTTACTACATTACCTATTTACCTAGATTAAAAGATCATCAAGAGAATTTGTCTGGGCAATTACCTGGATGGAAGGGCATCTATTTTATATAGCTTGGAATGGTTTCCTTTTAAAATAGTCATTCTCAAGATCTTGTTGTTCTGGAATAAAAATAGCATAAAAAATTCAGCTATCAAGTAGGTGGTATTCTAAGATCTGGCAAAATTTTTGCCCTACAAGGCATTATTTTAGATCCAGCATTGTATATCTAAGGCATGCACAGGTGGAGAGAAGGAATATCTATTTTTTTAGTTACTATATTCTTTTAATTTTCTTTTACAAGAAAAGGTTTTTTTGTTGCATTCTGTGTTTTATAAGTATTTGTACTTTAAGTAAAACTTGAATGTCCAGTCTGTTCAGAGTTGGTTCTGGTCCAGAATAGAGGGCAAAGGTCAAGGAAGAAACAGGATTATGAAACTGAATACTTGAGAAGATGGTGGGTCTCTTAATAGAAATAAGAAAACATGGAGGAAGGACTGGTTATGGGAGCAAATGATGATTTCTGTTTTGAAAATCATCATCATTATAATTGTTGACATACATGTTAACATATACATGTTTATATATGTACATACACATATACATACATATGTATATCTTTTTCCTACTTTTCTTTCTTTTTTGGGGGTGGTGGTGGTGGTAAAGCAATTAGATTTAAGTAACTTGCCCAGGGTCACACAGCAGCTAGTAAAGTGATAAGTGTCTGAAACTGCATTTGAACTCAGGTCCTCTTGACTCCAGGGTCAGTGCTTTATCCACTGTGCCATCTAGCTGCCCCATATATTTATATTTACATCTATAAAATCTCATTTTACTTTTACAACTATCCTAGCAGGCAGATGGTAAGCAAGGATAGTTAAGCCAAAAGGAGTTAAGTGATTTAACCATAGTTGCACAGTTAATAAGTGCCTAAAAAGGGATTAAAACACAGGCCTTTCTGAATTTAAATCCAAATCTATTTGGCATTGCTGAACTGTTCACATAGATTAGACCTTCCTCTGTAATGTGAGAACTGTATGTGATCATTGGTCCCAAAGAGAAGATGCTAACAAGACAGAAGACAAAACCTCGGAGGATCCATTCACTTAGCACTCTAGACACAACTCATGAATGAAGAAAGGAGATTGATAAAGATCAGAGGAGAGCCCAGAGAGAACAGTGTCTTTAGAAGCTAAGGATGAAAAGAATATCAAGAAAACACTGGATCAGGGACCTCAGAAGCCATTGAGTTTAAAACGCTCATTTCATACTTTAGGAAACTTGAGACCCAGGAAATTTAAATGACCTTTTCAAAATGATACAGATAGTATGCATCAAATATGGGCTTTGAAACCAGGTCTTCTAAATCAAGAACCAGTTTTCTTTACACCATAGCACATGCTTTGGGAAAGGTCTTAGAAGATTATGAGAAGATGGCAGCATTAGGGCCTAGAAGAGCACATATCAGTCCTCCTTAAAGTTATGAAATTCAGTGAAAAATAAAGAAAACCAAAGAGAATTCTGCCTTAAGCTTCTCCATCTAGAATTCATTATCTCACAAAATAGGAGTGCTTAAGATAAAAAGTATACTAACCAGAAAAAAAAGACAACACCATGAGGCTCACTTTGACCTTCATCAGATAAAGAAAGGTAGAACACTTCCAAGTACACATTCTCACCTAGAGAGAAATGACATAGGGACAAATACATCATATTCAACAGTGAAATAGGAAGGGATACAGAGGTAGGAGATGGGATTCTAAGAGGTAAAAGAGGCAGGTACCAGCAAGAGGACAGAACAGAAAAAAATAGTGCATTCCAACTCTTCTGATAATTACTCCAAGGAAGTTATCAGAAGAGCACCAGGCTCTGAAAACTAGTGAGCTATTTTTCCAGCCCAGAATCACAAACTTGACCTAAAGCAACTGACCAAGGCAGGAACTGTGCAGCAGAAATAGTGTCCCTCCCAAATAAGCCAGTCTTTGGGGTGTAAGAGGCCACATTTCAAGGATGGGACGAGGAGTACAAGAGTTAAAGTGCTATCACTCTGACTCTAGGAACATGGCACTAAATAGGGCAGGACAGTATCATACAAGGCCACAAATACCCACCAAGAGTGCAGTTAGAGTGCCCTAACATAAAGTCTCATTCCAGTAATTAAGGGTAGAAGAATAGATGATTCTATGGCCAGGTATGAAAAGCCAAGAAAAAGAGAATAACTGGAATACTTGCAAGTCTAGCCTCAAAGAAAAGCAAAAATTAGAATTCCGAGAGGATTTGATCAAGTACGAACTTTAGAAGGAAAGAATTTAGAAAGAAAATAAGAGCACTGGAAGAAAGAACTGGAAAAGGAATGAGAACTACAGAAGAAGGACTTGGAAAAAAGATTATCAATTTAATGCAAGAAATACATTAATCTTAAATAAGTAATCAAAAGTTAAAATGGAACAAAGTAATGACTTTCTCTCTCTCTCTCTCTCTCTCTCTCTCTCTCTCTCTCTCTCTCTCTCTCTCTCTCTCTCTCGTTTGCACTCTGAAAACAGACCCAAAAATGAACTTAAGAATCATTCGATTACTGAACATCATGACCCCATTCCTCCCAAATGCCTAGATATCGTTATTTTTTAAAGTTATAAACGAAAGCTGCCTAAATATCTTAGAACAAGAAAGCAAAATGAAAATAGAAAGAATCCAGTGATCATCTCTTGAGAGAAACGCCAAAATGAAAACTCTTAGTCATAATCAAAATCTAGAGCTTCCATGTCAAAGAAAAAAATTCTCCAAGCAGCTAAAACGAGTTCAAGTATAGAGGAACTAATGAGGATCACAAAGCTGCTGATTCTACCATTTTGAAGGACTGGAAAGCCTGGAATAAAATATTCCAAAAGTCAGAATTTATGGGCCTATAACAAAGAGTGATTTGCACCAAGATTTGCTGTAATCTTCTAGGGGAAATAAATGGATTTTTAATTTTAAAAAAGACTTCTAAATAGTCCTAACTGAAAGCCAAGTTAATAAGCATTTCTTGAATACCTGTAAAGTGCCAAGTGCTATGCTAAGCATTGAAAATACAAAGGAAGGTCACACCTCTCAAACATCTTATAGTGTTATGTACCAGAGCTGAATAGAAACTGAGAAAGACAGATACAGAGACACTCAATAAGAAAACAGAAGTAAAGAAGAGAGAAAGGCAGTTTTCAGGGGAAGAAATCAAGCTATATCTGTTTTTAATGCTCCAAATCACTAATATTTCAAGAGACAACAATCAAAATACTTCTGAGGATGCAACCTACACTCATGAGATTGGCAAAGCAAGACCAAAAAAAGGGGGAAAGGACAAATACTGGAGGGACTGTGGGAAAATATATGTGTTTATACACTGTTGGTAGAGCGGCCCACAATGTTTTATTTGTAGTAATTCATTACCCTCCATGAATTGATAGTCATGAATAAGTAGCCTTTAGGAAAGCAGTTCGGACCTATGACCCAAACCTAAACTCTACCTTCATTTTAGCCTCTCAAATGTTACACATATATCAAAGAGGTCAAAAAAGAGGAAAAGATCACATATGAAAATATCTTTATAGGAGCTCTGTGTAAAGGCAAAGAATTGGAAATTAAGGGTATCCCCATCAATTAGAGAATGGTTAAACAAATTATGTATGTAATGGAATGTATAATATAACAGATTGAGAGGAGTGAGGAAGAAAATACCTTTTGAGTCCTTCAACATATCTATGAATAGAGGAAGAACTTGCGATGAAACAAGTGATAGAATCCCCCAAAATTAACTGGACAATTTTAATTACATAAAATTTTTTTAAAGTTTTTTTCACAAATAAAAAACAATGAAGTTAAAATTAGAAAGGAAATAGGTAACTGAGAAATAAAATCTGCACTGAAAATATCTCTATGATAAACATCTCATAACCATGATCTATAAGAAATTCAAATATACTTATAATGAAACTCATTCCCTAAGAATCTAAACAGGCAGTTTTATAAGAAAACAAGTCAAGCTATCAACAGTTATTTGAGAAAATGGTCCAAATCCCTATTAGTTAGAGAAATTCAAATTAACAAAATGTGAAGTTCTGCCTCAAACCATCAGATTGGCTAAGATGAGAAAAGAAGAAAATGATGGTTAAAGAGAATACAGTCATATAAGCATGTTTATCCCCTGTAGGTGGAGATGTGAATTGGTCGTCATTCTGGAAAGCAGTTTTTTAACTTGTACTCAAAAAGTTATTTAATTTTACATACCCTTTAATATTGTATCTAGCTCTTATGATCCCCCCCCAAAAAAGATTCTTAAGAATGAAAAATTATCCATAAGTACTAAAAATATTTATATTAGCCTTTTTTCCAATTGAAAAGAACTGGAAAATAAAAAAGATGCCCATCTATTGGGGATGAGGGATTGTGATTTATGAGTGTAATAGAATAGTACAGTATAAAATATAAAAGCATTTCAGAAAAATAAAATTGTAAATCTGTTTATCAAGTGGGCAAAATGAACAGAACCAGGAAAACAACTTGTCAACAACATCATTGTAAAGACAAACAATTTTGAAAGACTTAAGAATTCTGATCAATGGTAATAACCACCTGAGGAATAATGTTTTCTGCTTTTTTAAAAAAAAATAGACTTATGATGGACTCGAGTTACAAAACAATACTTAAATTTTTGGGAACAGCCAATGGGGAAATTTGTTTTGCTAAATTTGAGTATTTGTTACAAGAATCCCCTTCTCCCTTCCCTCCCTTTCATTGGTGGGTTGGGATATAAAGGAGGCAGACAGCAACAAAAACAAGGAGAGATAAAGAAAAAAAGATGAAAAAAAGGATCATTGAAATACCTTTTAAAAATACACAAAAAATTAATAAGTAAGACAGATGATTATATGATGGTAGGGCTGGAAGGCAGTGCTTATAATGTTGTATACACTACTAGAAGCCACTATATTTCCCTCCATTGTCCTTTGAATGATCCAAAATTTTCTTGGTTTTTTTGATAGACTGTGATATTCCATAACTTGTAGTCATACTGCAATATTGGGGGGGGTTGTTGAAGAGATAATTATTTTTTTCAGGGAGATAGATGCTTGGGATCATTAAAAGCATGGAACTGTTTCCCAAAGAGAGTTCAGTTTGTTCAATTTTAGATCTACCTCATTATTTTTTTTAGAAGGTCTATCCAGGGTATACGGTTGGATCAATAAATAAATGTGGATAATAGAAATTCTTAATGTACTTGGTTTCTTCTTGTGTGGATATTTAGGATGAGCTCTTTTTTTTAATGCTCATAGATCTCACTTAGAAGCTTGGCAGTGATTTTGGATTGATCCAACATCTGAAGGGTATCAATATCTATAGGGAATACTTTAATTTGGACTCTATATTGGACATACACCTTTTGGGCATGAAATGTATAAGAAAAATAGAATATAAAATGTGTGGGGTTTGTTGTTTTGTTTTTTTAATCTGAATTGGGGAAATTAATTTGATTGGTTGTTATGATGCATTAAAGTACTGTCAGGAAATCAACAAATATTAAAGCATCTGCCATGGATCTTATTATTTGACATCCAGGAGAGAGTAGAAATGACAAGGGAAAGGAACTCAGGGTCCCTGAATAAAAGAAAATCCAGAGTTACAGAAAGACTAATTTGTTTTAAATCAACACCAAAAAGTGTTTTCACTGGTTAAGAAACACTATCATATCGATCCAGTAGTCAAAACCTCATGAAGGAAATTGCTAGTTCCCTTTAATTTATTAAAAATGTGCATTAAGTTGTTGGTGAATTGTCAGTGTATAATCTGGAATATCACTAAATTCAGGGGTAACATTTTAAATACAGTACATTTGACCTTTTGAAGCTGTCCTGTATTCATTACAATATTTTTGCTGGTGAAGGTAGTTATTTTATATATCATTGGCAGGTTCCTTCTTTCTTTACCTTTTACAATCTCAAGTTGGCAAAAAATTTAAATTTTTGTAAATAGTGTTGAAACTTAAGAAGCACAGGAAAATAATAAAGAGGATGTTCAGCATTATAACTTGATGCCCAGGCTAAATGGATCCTTTACCTGTTGATTAGTGTGGGTGGTGATGGCAGGAAAAATAAAAGCAGCTGTTTTTTAATGTATTCTTCCTTCTACTGTGTGGTTGCTGCTTCCAAACTTACAAAGAACATAATCATCAGGGAAACATCTCTGCCTTCCTCAAGTTGGTCTTTTTTTTTTTTTTTTTTTTCTGCTTATAGGCCTGGAGAAATGTAGATTATTTCCTGGCTCTTCAAATTTCCTTTCTGTGGAATAGAATAAAGTAACTAGTCAGGCTGGATTGGTATATTTGAGAGAGAAGAATGGGGGGGGGGGTGAAAGAATCTTTCCATTGCTTAAAAAAACAAAAAACAAACAACCTTGTAACAGACCTTTGTTTACACCCCAGCCTCTGCATTAGTCATAGTACCCTTCTAACATATTGCCAGCAGACATGGGCTGAAGAAGTAACAACCATTTACAGTTTAAAATGGGACTACAGAGAGAGAGAGAGAGAGAGAGAGAGAGAGAGAGAGAGAGAGAGAGAAAGAAAGATACTATATATAAAGAAGTAGATTTTGTCCTAGTAGATTTTGTCCTCCATGCTTCAGGTTTTACAAATTAAAATTAAAGGCTAGCCATTGACTTACTGAAGGGTTTGGCTTTTTTTTTTTTTTTACTGTATTATAGTAGATTTGAAGTTCTGTAGTGCTAGCATTAAGTTGCATACTTCCCAGTGGGGAAGTGTCTCTGATGTGATCAGAGACAATTCTGATTTTAAATTCATGAATATACAATTTAAAATGGAAGCCAGTTAGAAACCAGGAAGGTTGGTTCCATCTTTAATTTAAACTAGTTCTGTTGTAGTTCAGGCGTGGTGGCTTTGCATTATATCTGTATAAATGCTTTGAAGAGCCATAGGATTCTTGTTAATGTTTAGAATTGATAGCATAAGTAAATATTCATTGCAGTAAGTTCTTTTTTGACAAGTGAATTTCCATGTCTATTCAACCTATTTTCTTAAATGCAAAGGTATTTTTAAATGTGTAATAAATTAATTAAATATTTATTTTTGTTTTGCAGACAAAAGTGATGTAAACTGGTTCATCAGTGATAAAGATCTAGAGGTAAAATATATTTCTTTTAAATATTGTAAATAACATCTAAGATCTATTTACATGAATCATTTACTTTCATAGCTCTAAATTAAGTCAACTTTTTCACCCTAACAGAATTACAATAAAATTGTAAATGTTGTTTAGCTGAAAGGGACCCTAAATGTTGTACTTTGCTATCATTTTTCTTCTGGGTTTCATTTCCTTCATTTGTAAATTGAGGGAATTGAATTACATAATTTCTAAGTCTTTTAGCTCTAAGTCTTATGATCTTATTTCTCTGGTTTTAACCTCTCATTTGCAAATTAAGAAATTGAAGTTCTTTATATATCTTGATGAATGGAATAAAGTTCTACATTTTAGGACATATACATTACTATGGACTGTGTGTGCCCCTACATGAATTGGCACTAGTATTTTAACAAGATTGACACAGGAAATAGCTGTTTCTTCAGTGGAAGGAAATGGTTAGTCTATATTTAGAGTGTGTGACAGGTGTTTGTCACTTTCAGATTAATAGCATTCATCTTGTTAAATGGTAGAATCATTTTACATTTTGAAGGAATAAGATTAAAGAATATTTCTTAGACAGCTTATGTTGATTTGAATAATACATACAGGTTTTTTAAATTTTAATTTTTACTAAATAGTATAAAGAAGGAATAGAATGAAGTCAGGAATTATAAACTCCTTTGGAGAATGTGTGTGATGTCATAAATATGTTTTACTGACTTTTTAGTTCAAGTTGCTTTGGGCTTTTTTTTAAAATGGGGGGAGGAATGGAAGAAGAACAATGTCATCATCATCTGGAGGCAACATGAAATAACCTCCATTAGAGACTTTTTAATTGTTCAATAAGATTAATTATAAGCATATCTGAAAAATATAGGGAATTATTAACAAAATCCTCAGAGAAAGAAACATATTGACCTATAAGTCAAGAAACTAACAGAATGGAAAGCTAGGTAACTTTGCCAAGGATGATTACCTATCAAAAACTTCTAAATGATATTTTGTAGTAGATGTAGAACATAAATGAAACTGACCACCAATAGTGTAAAATTATGTATTAACACCATACTAAGCTCATTCTTAAAGCATTTACTCAACAACCCTCCTTTACCACCCTCCACACCCAGTAAGAATGAGCAAACCTAACCAAGGACTGACATATAGTCCTCATGTTGGGATTTGTTCCTGCGATAAGCATTTTGCTAGCACATTTAGTACCTTCCAACAAATGGCACTAATTTTCTTCTCCATCTATGGAGAATTGTGAGAAAGCATGGAATAACAACAAGAAATTCCAGAATGGTTCAAAAGTTAACACTATAAAAGAAGTTAGAAATTAATATTTGTTAAAAGTTGTAGCTCTCAATGCTGAAATAAAAACAATATTTTAAAGGGGAAAAAATGCAAACATCTTACTCTTTGAAGAATTTCTCCTAAGAAGAGAAGAATGAATACATTTGGAATATGAAAATGCTGAAATTGAGGAAGATCTGCCAAAAGAGAAGAAATTGGCAATTACACTAAAAGAAGATATATCTGTGTAAACCAAAAGCATTGATCTCAAATACAGGATACCTATAGACAACTAAAGTGTGATAGGATTCCCTGAAATCTGAGACAGATTTTTTAAAAAAATAACTTAATGTAGGAAATAATGCAAGAAAATTACCCTGAACTTCTGAACATGAAAAAAAAAAACCAAAAAGTAAATTGAATAAATATATATTTCAAACTCCAAGATACATCCAGAATAGTTAAATTTAATGGTACCAGTGACAAATTTTTCAAGTGACCAAGAGAAAGACATCCAAACATAAAAGAAAAGTTAACAGAATTATTTAACACCCATTAGAATCTGCAGAATTCTAGCTGTGTGACCCTGGGCAAATCACTTAAACCCAATTGCCTCAACAACAACAACAAAAAGAATCTAGAATGATGTAGAATTGTAAAGCTGAAAAGCATCAACCCAAAATTTCTTACTCTGCAAACCTATGCTCAACTACTAATGAAAAAAAGTGAGAGTAACAAAAAAGAAGGAATTCAAGTATTAAACAACCATAATCAAGATCACGTAAGATCTGGCAGCTACTATTATAAATTTAAATTTAAAATTTTGAAAAAAAAATTTTTTTTAAAGGAAAAGATATGGGTTTATAAGCACAATATCCTATTCTGCAAAGCTAGATATAGTCCTACCGGGGGAAAATAGGTCTTTAATAATATAGAGAACTTTCAGATATGCTTCTTTAATAAAATAGAGAACTTTCAGATATATTTGAGGGGAGAAGGAACTTTGAAATACAAAAACAAGACTCAGAAAAATTTAGTTGAACAATTGAAAGAACTGATGATATAATCCTAACACACTGAAAGGGGGAAGAAATAAGTGTTCCTCCAGAACATTAACATCTCCAAAGGGTATTAAGGGAACTAAGAGTTTGAAGAGGATAAAAGGAGTATATTTGTTTAGAAAAGGAAGAATAAGTACTTGGGATTTGCTGTTTCTCATAATTTGGATGCATGAGACAAATATATAAACATAAAGGAAGGAGAATAAGTGGTGAACAAGCATTAAGCGAACCTCATTCCTTTGTCAACTGGATGGAGGAGGAGAGGACACATGCTTACAGGGCTGTGCTCAGAGATTGCCTTATTGAAACAGACCAAACTCAAGAGGGAAAGTCAGAATTGGAGAGATGGTTAGGAAAGAGCATAAAAATGAGGAGGACTTTCCCTCTTAATATTTGCTAAGCCAGAGATGTATAAAGCAAAGAAAGTAAATTCTAAATCTGATATCTTTAAGAAATATCAATCAAATTTAAAAAATAAAATCGTGGCCAAAATATTATTTTATTTATTCAGCAATCATTGTTTAATCAAGTTAAGACTTAAACCTGGAGGGCACAATGGTTCATTAGAATAACAATTAACGTAATTGTATTTAAAATTAAAACATCCAGACTCACATGATTATATCAATAGATACAGAAAAATATCTCAAATAAAATACAATGGTCATTTATCCTGTAAACCCTAAGAAACATAGGTATAAGGTGATTTTTTCAATATGTGCAATAGGAAAGTAATAGAAACCTTCACAATAAATACAAGAATAAAACAAGGAGGTCTTTTCTCCATTAATTTTTATCATCACTCAGAAGTGTACTTATTCACTGGGCTCTCCAGTCCCTTTGCCCCTCAATTCTTTGACAGGCCATCATCTCTGTACTAGTTATACTCTTCTCCTTTTTCTTTCTTGAGACCCCTTGGTCAATCAGTTTGATTCTACACTGTCCTATTCTTTTGAGACTATTACTAATGTTGCCCTTTCAACCTTCAGCTTTGGATTACCATCATGATCTAATGTCTTCATTCCATTTTGCATTCTGCTGAGGAAAAATGGAAAATAACAAAATCCAAGCAATGATTAAAAGGGAAATACCATTTAGAGTAATTACAAAATTCATAAAATATTTTTAACATCAGCTTTCCAAAGCAAATTTCTACCTGTACTAATTTAATTATAAATAGTATTTAAAGAATTAAGAAAAATTTAAATCACTGGAAAAATATTTAGTACTCATATCTGAGCCATGTCATTGTAATAAAAAAAAAAAGTACTAAAAGAATTCATTTGTAGAATGAATTCTACCAAAAGAGCTACTTTATAGAGGTTGGCAAAATCATCATAAAGTTTATTTTGAGATTGAAATATCCAGAGATAATAATGAAATAAGGTAGGAATGAAGTTGGGTTAGAACTCTCAGACCACAAACTACATAATGAAGCAGTAATCATAAAAATTATTTGGTGCTATTAAAAAATTAAGAAGTAGATCAGTGGAACAGTAAATGAGTAAGGATCTGAAATAATTGAATTCAGAACTTAGCTTTTGAAAAAACTGAAAACTTAAAATTTCTTAAGAAATTGTCTGGCACACTGATATATTGTTGGTGGAACTGTGAACAGATCCAACCATTCTGAAGAGCAGTTTGGAACTATGCTCAAAAAGTTATCAAACTGTGCATACCCTTTGACCCAGCAGTGTTTCTATTGGGCCTATATCTCAAAGAGATCTTAAAGGAGGGAAAGTGGCCTACATGTGCAAAAATGTTTGTGGCAGCCCTTTTTGTAGTGGCAAGAAACTGGAAACTGAATAGATGCCCATCAATTGGAGAATGGCTGAATAAATTATGGTATATGAGTGTCATGGAATATTATTGTTCTGTAAGAAACAACCAGCAGGATGATTTCAGAGAGTCCTGGAGAGACTTGCAAGAACTGATGCTAAGTGAAATGAGCAGAACCAGGAGATCATTATACACGACAAGACTATACGATGATTAATTCTGATGGAAGTGGTTCTCTTCAACAATGAGATGATTTGAATCAGTTCCAATTGTTCAGTGATGAAGAAAGCCATATAGACCCAGAGAGAGGCCTGTGGGATCTTAGTGTGGCCCATCATAGCATTTTCAGGCTCTCTATTAATGTTTGCTTGCATTTTGTTTTCCTTCTCAAGTTATTTTTCTTGTAGATCTGATTTTTCTTGTACAGCAAGACAACTGTATAAATATGTATACATATATTCGATTTGTCATGTATTTAACATGTATTAGACTACCTGCCATGTGGGAGAGGGGATGGAGGAAAGGAGGGAAAAATTTGAAACAGAAGGCTTTTCAAGGGTCAGTGTTGAAAAATTACCTTGCATATGTTTTGCAAATAAAAAGCTTTAATTTAAAAAAAAGGAAAAGAAATTGTCTGGCAGAAAACAGATTTTAGACCAACATCTTACTGATATATCACAGTAAATTAGATACATGACTTGAATATTCGGAACCATACCATTAAAAAAATAGAATAAAGTTAAGGAAGAAAAAATTTTTACTTTGCATTTTAAGACAATATATGTTAGAGACTATTTAGTACTTCACAAGCTTTCTTAGAAAAACTGGAATGAAGGGTCCAAAGCACCTTCCCATGCTTATTTTAAATATTGTCCTAAATATGTCTTCTTATATTTTATACTGATCATGGAAACAAAGACGGAATTGCACAGCAAGATGAGAAAGACACATTATTTAGGCTTTAGGACTTTTTAAATTGCTTAAACTGAACAATAGTAACATCAGCATGACTGTACCCTAAAACTATTTTGGTCCAGAGAGTATAGAGATTGGTCACTACCATCATTGAAGTTTTAAAGAATCAAGTTTCCTTCTTGTACTCAATTGAGGTTTCCATTACAAAAACTATAATGTGTCTGATAAAACTGAAGCCTTGGATTTTGGAACAGAGCTTTACTTCCTTGGCATTGTTTAAGCCTTAATAAGTTTTTTCTTTAGGTGAGACTAAGGACTTCAGACCAGGACATTGTCATCATGTTTCTTAACTTTACACACACAAAGAAGACCTTAACAGATATACTTCCAAAGAAGAATATCATACTCTTCATAGCTATATGTGTAGGTTGGTGGATTGGTAGGTAGAGGGAGAGGGTGACAAAAACAGGGATAGGGGCAATTACAAAAAACAATATATAATTTTAAATATATGATATTGAAAAACTATTGTATGAATAAAACTAATGTAATTAAAATAAGAAGAGAGAAAGCCACTGGGAATGATAGGCACAATATTGAATTGTTGGTGTACCTTTAAACTGATCTAAGCATTCTGAAAAGTAAATAGAATTTGTGTAACATTGATTACAACACCTTTTGTCCCAGAGATTCCACTGCTAGGTAAAAATCCCAAGGAGGTCATTTATAAAAAGAAAGGCCTTATTAGGTACATGAAAATATTTCTAATAACATTTTTTGTGAAAACAGAATTGGAAACAAAAAATTTTAATTGTTAAAGGACCAAACAAATTACGGTACATTAATGTAGCTTAAATTTTTTTGTATGAACTAATGTTCAGAATCAGAAAAACAATTTGTATAATAATATTATAAAGACAAATAACTTTTAAAAACTTAGGAATTTTGATCAATGCAGTGAACAACTACTACTCTAGAGAATTAATGATGAAACATATTCTCTGCCCTCTAATAGAGGTATGATAAATTCAAAATGCATAATGAGATACATCTTTGGACATAACTTATGTGTGAATTTGTTTTGCTTGATTATGCATATTTATAATGGGTTTTGTTTTTCTTTTCTTTTTTTCCAATGTGGGAGAAAAAGGTGTGAAAGAAAAGGATAGAGTTATGAGAAAGAGGAGAGGAAAATTGAAGCTTTTTTTTTTTTTAACTTATAAAAGAGAACAGAAAGAGTCATTGACAAGGACAGCTATGAAAGTTACATATTTAATTTATTATATACTTTTAAATATTAAGTTCTATATAATAGTTTTGTATTTTACTATACAATACTTCTACTTTTTGTATGTGTGACATACTCATTTGATATTAAGTGCTAAATAAAAAGATAGATTTGTAAATTTTTCTTTTTAAAGATGAATTGGTTTTTTGAACATGTTGTGTTTGAGATGTCCCTGGGACATCCAGTTTGGATTGTCTGTGAGGTGATTTGTGACTCAAGCTCAGAGGAGGTACTGAAGATAGATATATACATCTGTGGTTTAGCTGGATAAAGATGATAATTAAATCCATGAAGAAGAAAAGGGGGCCTAATATGGATCCTTGTGGAACACAGATATGGATCATTGTATGTATGATGAAGCAACTAAGAAAAAGTCAAGAGGAAAGAGTAGGATCCCAGACTATTCCAAGAGCTTCCTCTTCTCCCCCTTCATCTTGCATCAGGTGCATTGTCACTATTTCCTACATCACCCATCTCACAAAGAAGTATTGCCTTGTTCTTTGCCTAGGATATCTGCACAAGTGATCCTATTCTATCCTATCTGCTCCAAAAGATTGTCCTATCATCCCCACTCTCACTGGTATCATTTTTCTCCCTATCTCCTGACTCCTTCCTATTACCTACAAATATGCCCACATCTGCCCCTCTCTCAAACCCCCTCACTTGATCCTTTGGTCCCTACTAATCGCTATTTTGTATCTCTTCTGCTCCTTGTAACCTAAGCCCTTGAGATCATCATTTACAACAGATGCCTCCACTGCCTCTCCTCTTCCTTTTTACACACTAACTTCTGACATCATCCTTCCTCTGATACTACTTCTCCAAAATTGTCAGGGATCTCCTACTTACCAAACTCAAAGACCTTTTCTCATCCTCATTCTTCTTGACCTCTTTGCAGCCTTTGACCCTGTTGATCATTTTCTTTTTCTTAATACTTTATTCTTGCTAGTTTCTGGAATACTACCCTCTCTCTTCTGGTTCTTCTACCTAACTCCTTCTCCGTCTTCTTTGCTGAACCCTTATCCAGGACATATCCACCAGCCATGGTGTCCCACAGTGCTCTGTGCCGCTATTTTGTTTCATTTGATGATCTTGTCATTTCCTTTGGATTTAAATATCATCTCTGTACTAGTGATTCTCAGATCTACCTATCCATATTTACCCTAAACTCTCAGCTGACCTTCGGTCTGATATTTTCAACTGCTTTTCAGACATCTCAAACTGGATATCTAGGAAATATCTTAAATCCAACATGTATAGAACTGAACTAATTATTCTCCCTTCTAAAAGCTGCCCCCTTCCAAACTTCCCTATTCTCTGTTATTCCCCATCATCCTCCCAGCCCCCCAGGCTCACAGCATTAGTGTCATAGTGGTGAATGAGATAGTGAGTAAATTTAGGGAGGTACTTTGGTAAGGGGCCAATTGAAACTATGTAACAAACTGTAGACTACTTCCTCCCCATGGGTGAGCTAAGTGTAGAGAGTATCAGGAAGACTCAATTTTCTAAGTTTAAATCTGTCCTCTGACACTTACTAGCTGTGTGATCCTGGTCAAGTCACTTACCCTATTTGCCTCAATTTCCTCATCTGTAAAATGAGTTAGAGAAGGAAATGGCAAACCACTCCAGCATCTTTGCCAAGAAAATCCCAAGTGGGATGGTGAAGTCAGACATGACTGAAAAACAATACTCAGTCATCATGGTTTCATGATATTTATCTTGCTTCATTCAGCAGCATGTGAGTAGTTGTAAAGGCAGAAGAAAGTAGGAATGATCCATGACAGAGAATTGACTGTCAAAATTGATGCTTTGATAAGAGGGCATGGAAATGTAGAGAAGGTGGTAGGGTAGAGTTGGACTGGCTTACCAATGAGTTGGAGATGGGGAAAGCAGGAGAAGCATAGTCAGTACAAAGGTACTAGGAAAGAACTAAAAGGTGAGGTAACTGGAGATAATGGTGAGGATGAAGAACAGGGTGAGAGGTCGAACAGGGCGAGAGTCACAAGCCAGAAAAGAGAAATGGCATCAGATTATAATCAGATAAAAGGAGTTTCAGAGCTTATGGACATAAAAGTAGAAAATCTAGATGATGTCAAGATTTAGGTTTTGACCATTTCTGTGCACAGGCAATGTATATCAAGGCAAGGTGGAGGAGGTCATAGGAAAATGAGTAGGCTGGGGAACTGGGAAGTTAGGGTGTTTGAAGAGAAACATTGTGTACGCTGAAGTCCCCTAGAAAGAGAACATGAATTGGGGAAGAAAGAAAGACTGTAAGCTAGCCATTGAAAGGAGGTGAGATTTACTCAATAATGATTGTAGAGGAAGAGTCTGTAAATGACAGGTAGAAACATGAACTATTCTCTCTCCCTCCCTCACATTATAAACAATGAGTCAGTGTTTATTAGTAAAAATATAGTCGGTACTGAAAAGCAGAGCCAGGAATTCTGTGTTATCAGGAGGGAATTAGGTCTCAGTGCTGCCAGAAGATGAAAAAAGTAGAAGGAAAAGTTTAAAGAGGAAAACACATTTGATACATATGCAACAGGCATTCTATAGAGTGTAGTAGAAGGGGTGGCTACTTTTAGAGTGGGATGTTAGTGGGGTCAAGTGGAGGAGGAATAGAACAAGGCAATAGGGAAGCATCAAAAGGATTTAAATGCTACCCGGGGTTCAGAATCAATGGGATGGAGATTGTATGATGTTTATCATTGAGGAAAAAGTTTGCATAAGCTATCAAGATTCTCAAGAGACCAAGCAGCCAGTGTACAGGTAAGACAAATCAGTAGTGGAAATTGAACAATGATTCATAAAACTTAGGGTTCTCTGTGGCCTGGTAGTCCTTTGCTATTAAGCCATCCTCTTTTACCTGTTCAGTTAATTTTTTAAAAAATATAAATATAGAAATGCTCATTTTCTCTCCCTTAATTTTCACCTTGTTAGACTCTAAGCTATCATTTCAGTCCCTTGAAGCTATAAGTGGTTGTTTCTAACTGATTAGAAGAAAAAAAGAACATTACACTGTAATTGCTGGTTTGTAAAGTGATTCTATTAAAAAGAGAAAGCAAGATTCTCCTGTATAACATTTTTATTGTTTGGTTGTTGTAGTTTTATCAACTCTTCATTTGGTTTGGTTCTGGTTTTGGTTTTGGCTTTGGTTTTTGGCAAAGATACTGGACTGGAGTGGTATCTTTACCAGATCATTTTACAGACAAGGAACTAAAGCAAAAGATTTAAGTGATTTGCCCAAGGTCACACAAGTGGTAAGTGTCTAACACTACATTTGAACTCTTGAAGAAGAGTCTTTCTGACTACAGGACTGGTATCATCCACTGCTGCCCTTTTCTCCATACCCATAAAATGCAGCCTTCGCTCAAAGGCTGCTGTATTGACATCTCAAATCAGTTCATTCTTTTCTATAGCTAGACAGCCATAATGGTATGAGACCTTCCTCTATGTGCCTGCATTAATGACAGCTGTTTCAACAATATCACCTCATACTGTATACAAGTTAGAGGAGGTACACAGTTCTGGGTGTGTCACTAATTTAAAATTTAATTTATTGATAAGAAAGGGAATATCTGCCAGAGGGCAAACAAGATAGTGGAAAGGCTTGCCACAGGAAGATCATTTTGTTGAATGCTTAGTCTGGGAAAATGAAACCTTTATAAGGGTGTCATGATGATAGTGAAAGAGGTATTAATCTTGGCCCTCAGTGGGTAGTCTTAGGTCCACCCACTTAAGTAAGTGGAAGGAAGTTACAAAGGGATGGGTGTACGTTACTATAAGGAAAAGACAAACTTTCCTAAGTAATTGGAGTTATATCAAAAATAGAACAGGCTAATTTGAATTCGGAAAAGACAAACTTTCCTAAGTAATTGGAGTTATATCAAAAATAGAACAGGCTAACTTGAATTCCAGCATAATCCTCAGATCTTTTGTAAAAGAACTCTTGTCCATGCATCCCATAACATAGAAAAGTCGTGCTTCTTTGAACCTAAGTTTTTGTTATCAAAGTGCATAAATGTTCGTCTTCTACTTTCTTGAGAGAAACAATGCAACTTCTAGTGAAATTTTCTGTGTTGCCCTAGCATCATTACTTTTTTTTTTATTGATTACTTGTTTATGGACTTTTGAGACTAGATTTTACTAAATTTTAGAAGTTGCTACTATTGTTTTTTTACATTGTAAGATATTATATCTGACTTGATAGATAAATGTGTATAGGCAAATTTCTACTTCTTCCTTCCATTTCAGTTTAATGCCCATTTGATTAGGTTTGCAAAACTTTAGGGAAATAAGTTTTTGCCTCTTCGTTAGATTCACTCATTTTAAACAGTATTGTTATGATTTTTTTTCTATTTTCTTGTCAAGGTATTGGGATTTTGGTGAGTATGATGATTTTTTTTTTCTCTTTACATTTTTGGATTGCCTTTAAATTAGACAGTTTCAGGAAATATTACCTTTTAAATGAATGGCTTCATATGCCCGACTTATACAAATCTTAATGACATAATTCTTTATTTTCATTTTTAGGCTCAAATAAGTAATAACAGATCATCTGGTAAAAGAACCAACAGATACTATTCAGCTGATAAAAATGTCACCTGTAGAAATTGTGAAAAACGTGGTCATTTATCAAAAAATTGCCCTGTTCCACAGGTAGGTAAAACCAATACTTCTGACAGGGATGTTATAATCAGACAATTTTATAACTCCTCTAGTCTTACCAATTATTGCAAGAATCTCTTATACAATATCTCTGATAGACTGTAGGTCGATATTGTCTGAAATTCCTGTAGTGATAGTGAGCGTTAACCACTTTTCAAAGTCTATTCTATTGTGAACAACTTATAAAATTCCTTTTTATAATGAGATTAAATCTGTATTCTTGATATTTTTCAATATATGGTTCTAATTCTGCCCTTAGATATTAAAAAGTTGGTGGGTTTAGGTTTTTTGTTTTTTTTTTAATTTAATTTTTTTGAGAGGAAGGGGTAGAGGCAGTTATGGTTAAATGACTTACCTAGGGTCACCCAGGTAAGTCTTAAGTGTCTAAGCTATATTTGAACTCAGGTCTTTCTGACTTCAGAGCCAGTGCTCTGTGTACTGCCCCATCTAGCTGCCCCAGATATTAAAAAGTTAGAAAGAATTAGAAAGAACATTAGAATTCATCTATTCCAGGGATTCTTAACCTGGGACTTTGAAAAATTTTTTTTAAATAATTGGTTTCCTTTTTAATCCTATGTATTTTATTTTATGCATATAGAAATATTATTCTAAGAAGGGACACAGAAGATTCACTAGAGTCCATAAAACAAAAAGGTTAACAACACCTGATTTTAAGTAGTCTAATTTAATAATTTTATTAATGAGGAGACTGAATACTAACAACTTAGGTCATAGAGGTTTCCTGGCTCCTTGTCCAATATTTACTTCCTTTAATACAATGTCTGCTCTTTCTATATAAAAATCTTTCTATTATGTCTCCCTTTAGTTTTCTCTTTAGATTAAATAGCCTTAATTTTTGTGGTGGTGGTGTTTTTTAAATAAACATTTATATAGCACATACTATATGCCAGGCACTATGCTCAGCACTTTACAATTATTATCTCATCTGATCCTTACAGCAAGCCTTTGAAGTAGGTGCTATTATATATTATTATCCCTATTTTATAGTTGAGGAAACTGAGGCAAAGAGAGTTTAAGGAATTTATTCAGGGTCACTCAACCACTAAGTGTCTGAGACTGGATTTAAACTCAGGTCTTTGTGACTCCAGGCCTAGGACATTCTTCACTGTACTTTCTAGCTCCCCTACTTCTTACATATAGTATAGTACTTAGCCCATTCACCATCCTAATTACTTTTTTGTGGATAATATAGCTTGTTAAGAGTTCTCTGCAAGCTTTGGCTGACTACTCCCACCACATACTGTGTGAATGGATGTTCATATGTGATTCAATCAGTATGACAAAACACTCCTTTAGCTTTTTTTTTTTTTTTTTAGGGTTAGTATCTAACACAATTCTTGTCAAACATCTTTCAGAGTTTATGACAAAAACATGTTAAGAATTTAATGTCACATTAGAAGAATTTTACTTCAGAAGTAAAAATAAATAATATTCTGACTTATAAAAGTGTTTTTTTTTATATATAAAGGGCTAAAGTTTTTTCACATAATATTTTCTTGTCTACAGAAAATACGTGTCTGTTGCCTGTGTGCTGAGAGAGGACATATACAATATGATTGCCCTGCTCGGTTTTGTTTAGATTGTTTTTTGCCTGCGTGTTATTCCCACAAATGCCTTGAAAGACCTTCATGGAAAAAACATTGTGAACGGTGTGATATGAAAGGTCATTATGCTGATGTGAGTATCTCATTTTATAAATCTGTTCACTGATCTTTTCAGATAAAGTGAGAAAAATACTTGTGCCTCTTTGCAGTATACTTGTATTTTCATTTATAGCCACCTTCCTTCCTTTCTCTGATCCATGGAGATTAAGTGAAACTGAGGACTGGTTTTTTGAGTTGATATTACATAATGGATAGAGTGCTAGACTTGGAGGTAAAGAAGATATAGGTTCAAATCCTGCCTCAGATACTTAGTCACTTTGTCATCTGAGCAAGTTACTTAACCTCTCTTATTCTTAGTTTCTACACCTGTAAAATGGTAGAGCTAATAATAGAGGTTGTTGTGAGGATAAAATAGAGCTCTTATATGTTGTAAAGCACTTTATAAACCTTAAAGCTCTATCATCTGTCTATCTCTCTATTCTATCCATCTATCTTACCTATGTTACCTATTATTTTTATTATGTGTATGTGTGTGTGTGTGTGTGTGTGTGTGTGTGTGTGTGTGTGTGTATGTTACCTCTTATTTCTTCAGGACCAGTTTCTTTGAAGAGTTTTCTACTAATCTTTCATTGTAAGGATAGGAATAAGCATGCCGAGTGTTGGGAGACTGAAAAATGGATTATCAGAGGGCAATCTGAATTTTGGTGGGATTATTCTCTTCCCATTTTCACCAATAAATATACATTCTGCTTCCATCCCAAGTAAGCTTATGGTGTATGAGATAAAACCAAATAAGCATAGAATAAATGACATAGTTATAATTCATTTGCATCTATTCATTTGGAATATTCATTTGATTAGTAGGTATACATAATCAACTTCTGTTTGAAGGCAACTCTGAGGTAGTAAAGAAGATATAAAGTTTAAGTAAGAAACAGTTTTTTTCCCCTGATAAGAGTGTGGTAGATAAATAAATGTGCAAATCTACATATCTCGTGCATTTTGGTAGGATAAAAATTTGATCCACCTGTCCATGACAGTACTTTCAAGCTGCCATGTCATAGAACCTACTCTTAACCTCTCTTGGTTATGTGCAGTCTTCTTCACAGAGCCACGTAATATGTCCATGGCTTGCACTGTTTCTGTGCTCAAGTCCTTTCTCATGGGCCCATTCATGTGCCATTGGACAAGTCTTCTCTCAGTTGTTTGAAACTGAGTTAGTTTTATATTGTCATGGAGGTTGGCTCACTTTTTTCATTGGACAAACGTTTGAGGGCTTCTCCTGCTGATAGCACTTCACTTGGAACCCTGAGAAATAGAAGGGAGAGCAAGCACTCTTTAATATCCTAATCAGGGATTTTAGTAAAGGAAGTTTTTAAAAAGTAACAGGCACAAAGGTAATACTGTAAATTCTATTAAATATAAAATAGTGATTTGAAGGGAATGAGACAGCATGATGGCACACAGGAAAAAACACTGAATCTGTTATCATGGAACTTCACTTTATATATCCCAGCTTTGCTGCTCATTACCTCTGTGATCTTATGTAAGTCATTTAACCGCACTAGGCCTCAATTTTCTCATCTGTAAACTAAGAAAATTGGTTGAAATAAATTGTAATTGTCCTTCTAGTTCTGAGTCTTTGATCCTTATGATCAGTAGGATGAGCTTTCTTCAGTTAAGTTCAACATGTTAATAGAGATAGGTCATAAACTGCATCTTGAAGGATCATTGATTCATTGAGAGCTGAAAGGGACTGTAGAATTCATCTACATAAGGAATTTTTAACCTTTTTTCATGTCATGGACATCTTTAGCAGTCTGAGGAAGTCTAGGAACCCTTTCTTAAAATAATATTTTTAGGAATACAAAGGAAATCAATTGTTGAAACATAGTTATTTGGGGAAAAAAAAACTTCACAGACCACAGATTAAGACGCTCTAAACTTTTTTTCTGCAACTTAATAGTACTTTGTTTTTTTGATTATATGTAAAGATAGTTTTCAACATTCATTTTTGTAAGATTTTAATTCCAAATGTTTCTCCTTCTTTCTCCCCCCCAAGACAATAAGCAAGCTGATATGTTATACATGTATAATTATGTTAAACATATTTCCACATTAGTCATGTAATGAAAGAAGAATCAGAACAAAAGGGTTTTTCCATTAAGACAAAAAAATTAAGTGAAAGTAGCATGCTTCAGTCTGCATTCATACACCTTAATTTTTTTGTCTGGATGTAAGTAGCATTTTCTATCTTAAGTTTTTTGGAATTATCTTGCTGAGAAGAGCTAAATATATATCATAGTTGATCAATGCTTTATTTTAAGAAGCTCTAATCTTAAGTTGACCAAACAACCCAGTGCTTTTTAACCCTTCATCAAGTTGAAACCATGATTGCTAAGTTATACTTTTGCGATAATAACTAGCTCATCAAGTTGTAAAATAAACTCGCAAAACTCAGCAATATTTCTGTTTATTATAATAATAAAATTTAGAAAGGAAGCATAACAAAGGAAATTCCATTCATAATAACTAAAAATACATTAAATATCTGGAAGTTGATTTAGTGTAGCACTCTCATTACCTGAAATACAATTACAAAATGTTCTTTTTAATAAATAAAGAATAACTTAAGTACTTGAAGAGATAATCAATACTCATGGCTGAGCTATGCTATTATAATAAAAATAGCAATTCAGTGGGAACTAATCTATGGATATAATGCTTTGCCAATTAAACTACCAAGGGAATAATATAAAGAACTAGACAAAAGTGATAGCATAATTTATTTGAAAGAACAAAAAGATGTAGAATATCTAGAGAAATAATGAGGGGAGGGAAAGAATGGAAAAGGAGAATAGCGCTTTCAGATCTTAAACCATATTGAAGTAGCAATTGTAAAAAATTCTTTTGATACTAGTAAAAAAATAGAAAAGTAGATCAGAATGAAGGGTCAAAAGCTGATATAAAGGTTGTAAACCTAGGAGAATTGTTTGTTAATAATAGCAAATTTAGAAGAGGCGTGGTTTTGAGGAAAAAGATATTACATTATCTCAATGAGATCTCAATGAAAATCACCACTCATCCATATGTCTGCTCATCCTGTTTTTTGTGTCATTTTGTATATCTCACCAAAAACAAAGTAGGATACAGCAGAGCTCTTACCAGCTACTGATTACTGGGTCTGCTTTTTTACAGCAGCTCCCACATTGGTAGTTTCCATTTTTCTGAAAATAGATTCTGAATTCAAAATACTGAAAGAGAACAGTCCCATTTTCATATTCTGTCCTAGTTTTGAGGCAGCCCAAGGCAATAGCATATACACCATGTGGTTACTTTCATTCAAATCCCAGCATTTCATCAACTGCATGTGTGACTTGACTTAAGCCTTTTCACCCACTGTGTTCTTTGTTTTTTTCTCCTCTTTAAAATGACTTCTAAGGTCCACTCACCCCTAAATCTGTGGTCCTATGGAAATATATTTGTAATGAATGCATTACAATGCAAGCTCTAAACATTCTCTACAATAATGTATCTTTTGTGTATATGTTAAGGTAGTATAGCTTATATAGGTAAGAGTGCTACAAAAATAATTGCTTAGAATGTACTGAATTTCAGCAACAAGACATGTTCCCTAAAATTGTTCGTCATTGACATTTAGGAATATATAATAAAAGCCCAAAGAGAATTAACTTTCTCTATTGATGATATTGTTATCCAGATTATTTGTATTTAAATGTTGTCCTGCTGGCACAGTACACTACAATAACTCAGTGAGATTTCATGGTCACTCAAAATATTGGCTTACTCATTCATGAGGAGAAAATAAAGTAACTAAAGAATGCATGTATCTGGAGGGTGGAGCCAAGATGGCAGAGTGAAGACACGACTCTCTGTGTCCTCCTCTGACCTTCTCTCAAATCAACAGCAGATTAAGCCTCTGAATTAATTTTTAAATCAAAGAACCCAGAAATATTTTGACTACAAAACATTCCTTGCAGAAGGTACCTTTGAAGAGCTTCATAGCGGGTCTGTTTCAGTTGGGAAGGGGGTTGAGCAGTTTGCCAGGTGCAGCTCCGAAAGACAGGGCAGGAAACCGGGAGGGACTCAGCGTGACACCTGGGGAGTCTATATGAGGCTCTCTGGACATTTTGCCCTGGTGGTGGGCAGGTGCTTTGACAGATCTGCCTTTTGTAAAAGGCAGATTGTAACCCTCTGCAAAAGCAAGGTCCTAGCCCAACGGCCCAGCATTGGAAGTTAATTAGCGGAATTGCCTCAGGGCAAACTACCACAGCCTCTTCTCTGCTTTAAACAGACCCCAAGCTTTTTTTAAAAAAATGAGTAAGAAACAAAAGAGAGCTCTCACCATAGACAGCTTTTATGGAGAGAAAGAAGGACAGACCCCAGATCCTGAGGTTCCTATAGGCAAAGCAACTCCAGAGAAAGGCATCAAGGAAGATATGACCTGGTCCCCCTTTCACAAGGCCTTCTTGGAAGACTACATAAAGAATCTCAAAAGAGAGCTAGATGATAAATGGGGAAATGAATTGAGATCAGTGCAAGAAGCCTTCCAAAAGAGATATGATAAAGACACCAATTTACTGAAAAACAAAATTGGTGAAGTGGAAAAAGTATGCAATGAACAAAAAAATTCAATTGGCCAATTACAAAAGGAGCTAAAAAAGGTAACTCCAGAAAATAATACATTAAAAATTAAAATTGAACAAATGCAAGTGAATGACTCAATAAGACTCAATAAGAATCAGTCAAACAAAAACAAAAAAAATGAAAAAATAGAAGAAAATATGAAATATCTCTTAGGAAAAGCAACTGACTTGGATCTAGGAGAGACAGTCTAAGGATTTTTGACTTCCTGAAAGCCATGATGAAAAAAAAGAATCTAAACACTATCTTCCAGAAAATCTTGAAAGAAAACTGCCCTGATGTTTTAGAATCAAAAGGCAAAATCACCATTGAAAGAATTCACCATTCACCTCCTGAAAGAGACCCAAAATTAAATCCCCAAGGAATATCGTGGCTAAATTTCAGGACTATCACACTAAGGAAAAGATATTGCTAGCAGCTAGAAAGAAACAATTCAAATACCAAGGAGCCATAATTAGGATCACCCAGGATCTATCAGCTTCCATCTTAAAGGATCAAAGGGCCTGGAACCAGATATTCCCAAAGGTAAAAGAACTTGGATTACAGCCAAGAATAACGTAGCCAGAATAAGCATTATCTTCCAGGAAAGAAGGTGGATATTTAATGATATAGGTGATTTTCGCCTATTTCTAAAGAAAAGACCAGCTCTGAACAAAAAATTTGACCTCCAAACACAGAATTCAAGAGAAGCATAAAAAGGTAAAAAGGAAAGGACTCTTGAGAACTTTATTTCTACTATGGGGATACTTAAAGTTTGGGGGTATGATATGATATTACTTAGATAATATGTAAAAGAAAACTAGAGGGGAAAAGGCTATCATACTGGGGAAAAGAGGGAAAAGGTGGTAAAATAAGGTTAAAAAAAAGGTAAAAATAAGGTAAAATCTCATGAAGAGGCAAAGAAAACCTAATATAATTGAGGGAAAGAAGGGAGGGAGATGAGCATTGTGTAAATCTCACTCTCATCAGATTGGGCTGTAAAAGAGTATATCAGACACATTTGGTTTCACAGAGAAACTTGTCCTTCCTTATAGGGCAGTGGGAGGGAAAGGAGGAAAAGAAAGGGATAGACTAATAAAAGGGAAAATAGAAGAATCAGGGGAAAGGAGTAAAAGAGGGGGAGGGGTTTTAAAGGGTGAGGACTGTTTGGGGGAGGTGGTCATCAAAAGCAAAATACTGGGGAGGGGGGAAGGAAGAAAGGGGAAAGGAAAGAGAAAAACATAACTTGGGTCAATAAGATGGCAGGAAATACAGAATTAGTTATTTTAACTGTGAATGTGAATGGGATGAACTTTCCCATAAAGCGGAAGCGGAAAGCATACTGGATTAAAAACCAGAATCCAACAATATGTTGTTTACAAGAAACACATCTAAAGCATAGAGACACATACAGGGTGAAGGTAAAAGGCTGGAGCAAAATCTGTTATGCTTCAGGTAAACAAAAAAAAGCAGGGATAGCAATCCTAGTCTCAGATCAAGTAAAAGCAAAGATAGATCTAATCAAAAGAGATAAGGAAGGAAACTATATTTTATTAAAGGGTACCATAGATAATGTAGCAATATCTATACTAAATATATATGCACCAAGTGCAATAGCACACAAATTCCTAGGGGAGAAATTAAGAGAGATGCAAGAAGAAATTGACAGCAAAACTATACTAGTGGGGGATCTCAACCTTGCTCTCTCAGAATTAGATAAATCAAACCACAAAATAAATAAGAAGTTAAGGAGGTAAACAAAATGTTAGAAAAGTTAGGTATGATAGATCTTTGGAGAAAATTGAATGGAGACAGTAGGGAGTTTACTTTTTTCTCAGAGGTTCATGGAACTTATACAAAAATTGACCATGTGTTAGGGCATAAAACCCTCAAAATCAAATGCAGAAAGACAGAAATAGTAAATGCATCTTTTTCAGATCGTGATGCAATAAAAATCACATGCAATATAAGGCCAGGAGAAAACAGACCAAAAGATATGTGGAAATTAAATAATCTAATCCTAAAGAATGAATGGGTGAAAGAGCAAATCATAAATACAATCAATAATTTCATCTAGGAGAATGACAATAATGAAACAACATACCAAAATTTGTGGAATACGGCCAAAATGGTTATAAGGGATAATTTTATATCTCTAGATGCTTAGTTGTATAAAATAGAGAAAGAGAAGATCAACGAATTGGGCTTACTATTAAAAAAAAACTAGAAAAAGAACAAATTAAAAACCCTCAATTAAATACCAAATTGGAAATTCTAAAAATAAAAGGGGAAATTAATAAAATCAAAACTAAGAAAACTATTGAATTAATAAATAAAACTACGAGTTGGCTTTATGAAAAAACCAACAAAATGGATAAACCTAAAGTTAATTTGATTAAAAAAAGGAAAGAGGAAAATCAAATTATTAGTCTCAAAAATGATAAGGGAGAACTTTCCTCCAATGAAGAGGAAATTAGAATAATAATTAGGAGTTACTTTGCCCAACTTTATGCCAGCAAATTTGATAATCTAAATGAAATGGAGGAATATCTACAAAAATATAGATTGCCCAGGTTAACAGAAGAGGAAATAAATTATTTAAACAGCCCCATTTTAGAAAAAGAAATAGAACAAGCTATTAATCAACTCCCTAAGAAAAAATCTCCAGGGCCAGATGGTTTTACATGTGAATTCTACCAAACATTCAAAGAACAATTAATTCCAATACTATACAAACTATTTGAAAAAATAGGGACAGAAGGTATACTATCAAATTCCTTCTATGATACCAATATGGTGCTGATAGCTAAACCAGGTAGGGTGAAAACAGAGAAAGAAAACTATAGACCAATTTCCCTAATGAATATTAGTACAAAAATTTTAAATAAGTTATTAGCAATGAGATTACAGAAAGTCATCCCCAGGATAATACACTATGACCAAGTAGGATTTATACCAGGAATGTAGAGCTGGTTCAATATTAGGAAAACTATCAGAATAATCAATTATATTAATAGCCAAATTAACAAAAAACATATGATTATCTCAATAGATGCAGAAAAAGCATTTGATAAAATCCAACACCCATTCCTATTAAAAACACTAGAGAGTATAGGAATAAATGGGCTTTTCCTTAAAATGATTAGTAGCATCTACTTAAAACCATCAGCAAGCATCGTATGTAATGGAGACAAACTGGAACCATTCCCAATAAGATCAGGAGTGAAACAAGGCTGGCCACTGTCACCATTACTATTTAATATTGTATTAGAAATGTTAGCGTTAGCAATAAGAGAAAAAAAAGAGATAAAAGGAATTAGAGTAGGTAATGAAGAAACCAAATTATCATTCTGCAGGTGACACGATGGTATACTTAGAGAACCCTAGAGACTCAACTAAAACACTACTAGAAACAATTCACAACTTCAGCAAAGTTTCAGGATTCAAAATAAATCCACATAAATCATCAGCATTTTTATATATTACCAACAAAGTTCAGCAGCAAGAGATACAAAAAGAAATTCCATTCAAAATTACGGATGATAGTATAAAATATTTGGGAATCTATCTGCCAAGGAAAAGTCAGAAACCATACGAACTAAACTACAAAACATTTTCCACACCAATAAGATCAGACCTAGGCAATTGGAAAAACATTAAGTGCTCATGGGTAGGCCGAGCAAATATAATAAAAATGACAATACTACCCAAACTAATCTACTTATTTAGTGTCATACCAATCAGACTCCCAAGAAATTATTTTACAGATCTAGAAAAAATAGTAACAAAGTTCATTTGGAAGAACAAAAGGTCAAGAATTTCAAGAGAATTAATGAAAAAAAAAGCAGATGAAGGTGGCCTTGCTGTGCCAGATCTAAAACTATATTATAAAGCAGCAGTCATCAAAACCATTTGGTACTGGCTGAGAAAAAGAGCAGTCGATCAGTGGCATAGGATAGGATATCAGGACAATCTAGGCAATAAGTTTAGCAATTTAGTGTTTGATAAACCCAAAGACCCCAGCTTTTGGGATAAGTACTCACTATCCGGCAAAAACTGCTGGGCAATTGGAGGAAAAATTATTAATGCTTCCTGAGAAAAGGGGATGTTTGATTGTTATAACTGTCCAGGACTGAAAGAAATCAGAGGCTGTGTCAGTTATTGAATAAAAGTAGCAGCAAGTGACTCTCAAGAACAGAACCTAGAGAGGAATTAATAAATTCTATGTGTTCTTAAGTATAGATAAGGCTAGAGAGAGGAGAGAGAGAGAGAGAGACAGAGAGACAGAGAGAGAGAGAGAGAGAGAGCTGATGTGAGTGAGATAATCACATAGTAATCACCATGGGGTATATCAACTCAATGATTGCTTTAATTTCATTAACAAATACTCAAAGTTGGTACCTGGTGGTACAAACATATAATCCCTGCCTGTAGGCAGATTAAAGGTTAATAGATCACTGGAACTGGAAATTTCTGAGCTACAGTAGAGTTAAAATTGATAGAATATCTAAAATAAGTCTAGCATCTATACAGTGAGCTTTCAGAAGAATAAAAGGGGGAGAAATGAAGAAATATTAGGATAATGAAGGAGAAGCAAATCCAGGCTGGGTATAGAGTGGATAGAAGTTTACATTCTAATCAAAAGTAATTTTTGGACCTATGAATAGCCACTATACTTACAGAGTAGGAGAGGTAGAAAGACCCAGTCTCAAACACAAACTAAAATAAATATATAAAGGTAGATTTCATAAGGGAAATAATCACAAATTTAATAGAATTATTTTGGGTAGCAGTACAAGGAATGCAAAAGAATTTAGGGTAAGAAATAAACATTTTTATGTAACAATTTTAAGTATAGACAAAGAAATTAAGACTAGAAATTTTGGTTTTGGGTTTTGGGATTCACATATTCACACAGGAGTAAAACCTAAACTTTCCATGTAGAAAAAGGGAGATAGGCTTTGACCCAGCAGTGTTTCTACTGGGCCTGTATCCCAAAGACATCTTAGAGGAGGGAAAGGGACCCACATGTGCAAGAATGTTTGTGGCAGCCCTTTTTGTAGTGGCTAGAAACTGGAAACTGAAGGGATGCCCATCAATTGGAGAGTGGCTGAATAAATTATGGTATATGAATGTTATGGAATATTATTGTTCCGTAAGAAACGACCAGCAGGACGATTTCAGAGAGGCCTGGAGAGACTTGCATGAACTGATGCTGAGTGAAACGAGCAGAACCAGGAGATCATCATGCACAGCAACAACAGTATTACATGATGATCAATTCTGATGGACATGGCTCTCTGCAATAAAGAATTGTCTCAAACCAGTTCCAGTTGTTCACTGAAGAAAACCATATACACCCAGAAAGAGGGACATGAAATATGGACCACAATGTAACATTTTCATGATCTCTATTGACATTTGCTTGCATTGTGTTGCCTTTCTCTGATTCTTTTTTTTTTCTTGTAGATAGATTTTTTCTTGCATAACTTCTCAAGCATTTCAACATTATTAACATGTAGTGGACTTCCTGCCATCTAGGGGAGGGGAGGGGACTGGGGGTAAAATTTGTATTGGAAATCTTTGTAAAGATCAAGGTTGGGGAACTACCCATACATATGTTATACAAATAAAAAGCTTAAAATTAAAAAAAAAAAGAAAAAGGGAGACAGGGAAATTTTTTTTTCCTTTTTCAAAATTTATTTTTAACAAACATTGCTTTATGAATCATGTTGGGAGAGAAAAATTAGAACAAAAGGGAAAAACTAGGGGAGAGATTAAAAAAAAAAAAAAAGAAGCAAAAAACCAGGAAAGAGAAGTAAACATAGCAAGTGTTGATTTACATTCAATCCCCTTAGTTCTTTTGCTGGATGCAGATGGCATTTTCTTTCCAAAGTCACTGAACCACTGAGAAGAACCAAGTCTTTCATAGTTGATCCTTGCACATCCTTGCTATTATTTTATACAGTGTATTTATGGTTCTGCTTGTTTTGCTCAGCATCAGTTCATGTAAATCTTTCCAGGCCTTTTCTAAAATCAGCCTGTTCATCACTTTTAACAGAACAATAATATTCCATTACCTTCATATACCGCAGCTTGTTCAGCCATTCTCCAATTGATGGGCATGTCATCATTTTCCAATTGAAAATTGGAAAGCACAAAAAAGAGCTGCTACAAACATTTTTGCACATGTGGGTCCTTTTCTCTCCTTGATGATTTTCTTGGAATACAGAGCCAGTAATGGCACTGCTGGGTCAAAGAGTATGCACAGTTTTATGGCCCTGTGGGTGTAGTTCCAGATTGCTCTCCAGAATGGTTGGATCATTTCACAATTCCACCAACAATGCATTAGTGGCCTAGTTTTCCCACATCCCCTCTAATATTTATCATTATCTTTTCCTGTCATCTTAGTCAATCTGAGAAGTTTGAGGTAGTATCTCAGAGTTGTTTTAATTTCCATTTCTCTAATCAATAGTGATTTAGGGCATTTTTTTCATATAACTATAGGTGGTTTTTAAAAAATTACATTTAAAAAAATCTGTAGAGATAATATAAAATAAAAAATGTTCAGTGGCATGGATATGTGTGACAAAAAGACTAAACTTGAGTTAGGACTAGGGAAATTAAATAGATCATTACAACTTGTTAACAAAATTAACAATATAACAGTTTGACATAGGAAATGCTAAATTAAACAATTATTCCACTGAATATAAATTTGAATTTCTCTATAAAAAGACAAAAGGCTTCATGTAGAATAGATTCTTCAAAAATCTAACCAAATATGTTGCATATGGGAAATATACCTAACACATAAAAACACATAAAGATTTCAAATAAGAGGTTTTAAATAAAATATATTCTACTTCAACTGAGTTGGGGATGGGGGAGAGGATGCAATTGTTATATCAGAAAAAGCTGAATTGATTGGTTTTTGATAAACCCAAAGACCCCAGCTTTTGGGATAAGTATTCACTATTTGACAAAAACTGCTGGGAAAACTGGAAACTAGTGTGGAAGAAATTAGGGCTTGACCCACATCTAACACCATATACCAAGATAAGATCTAAATGGGTTCATGATCTGTATATAAAGAGTGATACTATAAGTAAATTAGAGGAATGTAATATAGTTTACCTCTCAGACCTATGGAGATGGAATACATTTATGTCCAAAGAAGAACTGGAACTCTTACTTGAAAACCAGATAGATAACTTTGACTATATTAAGTTAAAAAGTTTTTGTACAAACAAAATCAATGCAGACAAGATTAGGAGGGAAGCAATAAATTGGGAAATCATCTTTACATTTAAGGGTTCTGATAAAGGTCTCATCTCTAAAATATATAGAGAATTGTCTCATATTTATAAAAATTCAAGCCACTCTCCAATCAATAAATGGTCAAAGGATATGAACAGACAATTTTCAGATGAAGAAATAAAAAGCATTTATAGTCATATGAAAAGGTGCTCCCAATCACTATTGATCAGAGAAATGCAAATCAAGACAACCCTGAGGTACCACTTCACACCTGTCAGATTGGCTAAAATGACAGGAAAAGTTAATGATGAATGTTGGAGGGGATGTGGGAGGGCTGGGACACTGATGCATTGTTGGTGGAGCTGTGAACGGATACAGCCATTCTGGAGAACAATTTGGAACTATGCTCAAAAAGTTATCAAACTGTGCATACCCTTTGACCCAGCAGCATTTCTATTGGGCTTATATCCCAAAGAAATCATAAAGGAAGGAAAAGGCCCCACATGTGCAAGAATGTTTGTGGCAGCCCTTTTTGTAGTGGCTAGAAACTGGAAATTGAATAGATGCCCTTCAATTGGAGAATGGCTGAATAAATTATGGTATATGAATATTATGGAATATTATTATTCTGTAAGAAATGACCAGCAAGATGATTTCAGAGAGGCTTGGAGAGACTTGCATGAACTGATGCTGAGTGAAATGAGCAGAACCAGGAGATCATTATACACGGCAACAACAGTACTATATGACGATCAATTCTGATGGACATGGCTCTCTTCAACAATGAAATGTTTCAAACCACCTCCAATTGTTCACTGAAGAAAGCCATATACACCCAGAGAGAGGGATGTGAAATGTGGACCACAACATAACATGCTCATACTCCTTGATTGATGTTTGCTTACATTGTGTTTCCTTTATCTGATGTATCGTTTGTGTAGATAAGATTTTTCTTGCACAACAATGATAAGTTTGGAAATATGTATACATATATTCGATTTGCCAATATTTTAACATAATTAACAAGTAGTGGATATCCTGCCATCTAGGGGAGGGGTGGGGAGTTGGGGGGAAAAATTTGTAACAGAAAGCTATGTAAGGGTCATTGTTGAAGAATTACCCACACATATGTTATGCAAATAAAATAAATAAATAAATAAATACATTTTTTAAAAAAAGAAAAAGCTGAATTGAAATTGAGTGTAAGAAAGATAAAATAGGTTTATACTGTGTCATATTTAAATATCCTACTGACAAGTAATATTTCAGTGGACCTATGTTCCCATATTCCAGAGGATAAATTATGTTAAATTATAATTTAAAAGGACAGATTTTAAGCAGTAATAGCTAGAATTTATATAGTATTTTGTACATTTTCTTAATTAATCCTCACAACAGTCTTGTGAGATAGGTACTATTATTATTCCAGCCTTGTAAGTAAAGAACCTAAAGCTGAGAATGTTTAACTGACTTGTCCAGTGAACAGGTTGAAAGTAATGGGTATAGCTTGGGACTCAAGTCTTGCTGATCCTTGCGCTCTATCCAGTTTGCCATGACATTTATCGACCATAACACCAAAATAATAATAATAAATGAAATATGGAAAGTAGATACACCTAGAAGAAGATTTTAAAAGAAAAGATAGGTTAATCTTTTTTAATAATAGAATTCAACAAGAGAGCCAAAGAAGCAATAAATATTATGAAATACCAATATCAGTCTATCATATTGAAATTTTAAAAATGAAGCCTTAATTTTTATTTTGCTTCTATTTTTTTCTGCAAGGAGTAATAATCTTTGGGGGTCATGGAGAAATAGAGAAGTACCATGGGACCTGAAAGAGACAAATATCTTGATTATCTTAAAATGAAAAAGAATGAATACAGATGGGGGAGGTGTTGGACAAATACATAACTTCTTAAATAACTTCTCTTTTTTCCTCATTTATTTCTTTTGTATCCTCAGAATTGCCTTCTGTAGGCTTCCCATCCTTTTTAATATCACTTCTGATATAATTTTAAGATATGGCGCCTACCTATCTTTTGTTCTAACCCTATGAAATCAACTATTGCCATACCAGTGGTATATGTGAGACTCTGTCGGGCTTTTTTCTTTATCATTTATTCTAAGGAATAGTCATTTCTCTCAGGATTTATGTGCCTGTTCCTCTTGGAATGTCTTTATGAAGACAAGTATAAAAAAATTTTAAAGAAATAGAAGAATTAGAGACATGGTTAGGTTAGACTAATTTAAATGTCATAGTACTATCCAAATTATTTTATACATTTAAGAAATATCTATTAAAATACCAATGGAATATTTCTTAGAATTAAAGTGATAACAAATAGATATGGGAAAAAAGGCAGAAGACTAAACTACCCAAGGAATATTTTAAAAAGAAAAATGAGGAAAAGTGAATTATCCTGTCCAATCCTAAGTATACTAGATAAATAAAAAGGAATAATTATGTGTAAAACAGTGATTATCAAACTATTTGGTACTAGATAACAGGAAAAAAAAAAGACTAGATAATCCTTTTATAGATTCACATTCACACATTAAGCTAATGTTTGACAAACTCATTCATAAAACACTGGGGAAATGATTCCTTATGCTATTAAATGAGTAACAGTTTAGCAAAAAAAAAAAATGCTAGTATGATTTTGTTACTCCCCATACCACAGTAAATTCTGAATGTATCAACTATCTAATTATTAAATTAATAGAAAATAATGGATCATTCTATATTTTTACAACTGTGGGAAAAGTAACATCTCCTAAAGATTACTTAAAAATGATGAGACAAAATGAATTTGATTGTATGAAAGCAAAAGGCTTTTTAAAAAGAAAAACCAATATAGCCAGAATCAGAAAGAGATAGTCAATAATATGAAAGAAAACATTAAAGCCAAGTAATTCTCAGTACACTCATCAATTATTATTTCACAGTACTTGATAGTGAAACACACTACTTTTTTCATATTTTTTATTAAAGCATTTTATTTTCAGAACATATGCAAAGATAATTTTTCATCATTGACCCTTGCAGAATCTTGTGTTGCAAATTCTCCCCCTACCCTCTACGATGGTAAATAATTCAATATGTGTTAAACATGTATATGTATAAAAATGTATCTTAAGTTCAATATATATATACATATTTATACAATTACCTTGCTGCACAAGAAACATCAGATCAAAAAAGAAAAAAAATGAGAGAGAAAATAAAATGCAAGCAAACAACAAAAAGAATGAAAATGTTATTTTATGGTCCACACTCAGTTCCTACAGTCCTCTCTCTGGGTGTATATTGCTTTCTTCGTTATGAACAATAGGAACTGATTTGAATCACCTCATTGTTGAAGAGAACCATGTCCTTCAGAATTGATCATTATATAGTCTTCTTCTTTCTGCTCATTTCACTTAGCATCAGTTCATGTAAGTCTCTCCAGGACTCTCTGAAATCATCCTGCTGTTCGTTTCTTACAGAACAATAGTATTTCATGACATTCATATACCATAATTTTAGCCATTCTCTAATTGATGGGTATCCACTCAGTTTCCAGTTTCTTACCAGTACAAAAAGGGCTGCCACAAAAATTTTTGTACATGTGGGTCCCTTTCCTTTCTTTAAGATCTCTTTGGGATATAGGCCCAGTAGAAACACTGCTGGGTCAAAGGCATACCTCTTAGCAGAGAAGTGATATTCAGTAGATATAAGATTAAAGCATACATTTTCAGACATGGCCAGAATGTGAATTTCTTTTGCTTGATTATATCTATCAGAAGAAAGGCTCCTGCTGGAGATGGGAGAGCATATCTGTACCTACTCTTGGGTAGGATGAATTCCTAACTAGAGTAGGTCTAAAGCCATTAGTATATCTGCATTATGTCAACTCCATTATGGTGAACTCTCAGGAGGAAGGTGAGTGACCAAACTACAGACAAACCTCCATTTCCAGTTGAGAAATAGAAGCAGATCAAAGTTTACCTGCTGCTTTGCAAATATGTGACTGGCTGCTGTACATCCACCCTTTTGGAAAAGAGGAAGATCCAGGCTTAAAAAAAAAAATTGAGAGAGTTTTATTAGGAACTGGTAGATATGAGGAAATGGATTAAAAAAAAAAGAGAACAGAAACAATAGGTTGGGGCAAATCTATGCAGAAAAAATCTTAACAGTGTGACATCCAAAATCTAAAAGGAATTGGAATAAATAAATGGTCAAACTTTCTATGAATAGAAAGTTCTCAAAAAAAAAACCCAATCAATTACAAGAAAGAGTTCAAATTCTCTGATAATTATTAAAATGCAGACAGTTCTGAGATGCCACGTTATGTCCAACAGACCAGTAAACATAACATGTTTCACTGGCTGTTAGGAAAAGCAGGCACACTTCTTTATTATTGGCCAACCTGTAATTTGTTCAGACTTTTTTTTTTTTTTAAGATAGTTTGGAATTATACAGTAAAGGTGACCAAAATGGCCCTAGTCTTTGACCACTTGATCTTATTAGGATTATTATATCCTAGGAAAGTTAAAATCTGGAAGGGGTTGAAGGGATCAAGAATCTATCTCTATGATAGCTCCAATCTAGAAACAATCAAAACCATAATTTACTGAAGAGCTGGACTATACTATTGAAATGGCATATTATCACACTGTAATGAATAATCTCTTGCCGTTGGATTTTGTTAATGATGTATAAAAATGCTGATGATTTATGTGGATTTATTTTGTATTCTGCAACTTTGCTAAAGTTGCGGATTAATTCTAATAGTTTTTAGTTGATTCTCTAGGCTTCTCTAAGTATACCATCATATCATCTGCAAAGAGTGATACTTTGGTTTCCTCATGACCTACTCTAATTCCTTTAATCTCGTTTTCTTGTCTTATTACCAAAACTAGCATTTCTAATACAATATTGAATAGTAATGGTGATGTTGGGAAATCTTGTTTCACCCCTGATCTTATTGAAATGGTTCCAGTTTATCACCGTTACATATGATGCTACTTGAGGATTTTAAATAGATGCTACTATTTTAAGGGAAAATCCATCAATTCCTATATTCTCTAGTGTTTTTAATAGGAATGGATGTTGGATTTTATCCACTGCTTTTTCTATATCTATTGAGATAATCATATGTTTTTTATTAATCTGGTTATTGATAAGTCAATTATGCTAATAGTTTTTAGATATTGAACTATCCCTGCATTCCTGGTATAAATCCTACTTGGTCATAGTTATTTTCCTGGGATGATTTTCTGTAATCTCTTTGCTAATATTTTATTTAAGACTTTTGCATCAATATTCATTAGGGAAATTGATCTATAATTTTCTTTCTCTGTTTTTGTTCTACCTGGTTTAGGTATCAGTACCATGTCTGTGTCATAAAAGGAATTTGGTAGCAGTCCTTCATTCCCTATTTTTTCAAATAGAGTTTATATAGTATTGGAATTAATTGTTCTTTAAATGTTTGGTAGAATTCACATGTAAATCCATCTGGTCCTGGGGATTTTTTCTTAGGGAGTTGATTAATGACTGGTTCTATTTCTTTTTCTAAAATGGGACTATTTAAGTAATTTATTTCCTCTTCTGCTAACCTTAGCAATCTATATTTTTGTAGGTATTCCTCCATTTCATTTAGATTATCAACTTTATTAGCATAAAGTTGAGCAAAGTAACTCCTAAATATTGCTCTGATTTCCTCTTCATTGGTGGAAAGTTGTCCCTTTTCATTTTTGAGACTAACAATTTGATTTTCCTCTTTCCTTTTTCTAATCAAATTAACTAGAGGTTTATCTATTTTGTTGGTTTTTTTCATAAAACCAACTTTTAGTTTTATTTATTAATTTAATAGTTTTTTTAACTTTCAATTTTATCAATCTCTCCTTTTATTTTTAGGATTTCAAGTTTGATATTTGATTGGGGGTTTTTAATTTGTTCTTTTTCTAGCTTTTTTAGTTGCAAGCCCAATTCATTGTTATTTCTCTCTCTCTATTTTATGCAAGTAAGCATTTAGAGATATAAAATTTCCTTTTATTACTGCTTTGGCTGCATCCCACAAATTTTGTTATGTTGTCTCATTATTGTCATTCTCCTGGATGAAATTAGTAATTGTCTCTGTAATTTGCTGTTTCACCCATTCATTATTTAGGATGAGATTATTTAGTTTTCAGTTGCTTTTTGGTCTATTTTCTCCTGGCCTTATACTCCATGTGATTTTTATTGCATCATGATCTGAAAAAAAAAAATGCATTTACTATTTCTGCCCTCCTGCATTTGATTTTGAGGTTTTTGTGTCCCAACACATGGTCAATTTTTGTATAAGTTCCATAAACCGCTGAGAAAAAAGTAAACTCCTTTCTGTCTCCATTTAATTTCCTCTAAAGATCTATCATACCTAACTTTTCTAACATTTTGTTTACCTCCTTAACTTCTTTCTTATTTATTTTGTGGTTTGATTTATCTAGTCCTGAGAGAGCAAGGTTGAGATCCCCCACTAATATAGTTTTGCTGCCTATTTCTTCTTGCATCTCTCTTAACTTCTCCTCTAGGAATTTTGATACTATACCACTTGGTGCATATATGTTTAATATTGCTATTGCCTCATTATCTAGGGTACCCTTTAGTAAGATATAGTTTCCTTCCTTGTCTCTTTTAATTAGATCTGTCTTTGCTTTTACTTGATCTGAAATCAGGATTGCTACCCCTGCTTTTTTTTTGTTTACCTGAAGCATAATAGATTTTGTTCCAGCCCTTTACCTTCATTCTGTATGTATTATTATGCTTTAAATGTTAAACAGCTTATTGTTGGATTCTGGCTTTTAATCCAGTCTGCTATCTGCTTCTGCTTTATAGGAGAGTTCATTCCATTCACATTCACAGTTAAAATAACTAATTCTCTATTTCCTGCCATCTTATTTACCCTAGGTTATGCTTTTCTCTTTCTTACTTCCATTCCCTCCTGCCTAGGATTTTGCTTTTGATAATTACCTGCCTCAAACAATCCTTCCCCTTTAGAGTCCCACCCCCTTTTTTTTTTTACACCTTCCCCCTAATTCTTCTGTTTTCTCTTCTATTAGTCTTTCCATTTCTTTTCCCCCTTTCCCTCCTATTTCCTTATAAGGTGGGACAAGTTTCTTTGTGATACCAAATTCATTTATTATTCGCTCAGACCCAAATCTGATGAGATTAAGAATAACACAATGCTCATCCCCCTTTCTTCTTTCCCTCAATTATAATAGGTTTTCTTTGCCTGTATGTGTGATGTAATTTCCCTTATTTTACCTCCTTTTTCCTCTTCTTCCAGTGTTATCCCTTTTCTACTTCTAATTTCTTTTTCATATTATAATAATCATAATCATGATATCATAATAAAATCAACCCCCATTCTCTAAGTACATCCATGACACAAATATATTTCTCAAGAGTTTTTTTTTTCTCTTTACCTTTTTATGTTTTTTTTTGTTTTTGTTTTTTTTTTTTTTGAGTTCTGTGTTTGGAGATCAGATTTTTTTGTTCAGTTCTGCTCTTTTCATTAGAAAGAGGTGAAACTCACCTTTATCATTGAATGTCCACTTTCTTTCCTGAAAGATAATGCTCATTTTAGCTGGATAGCTTATTCTTGGCTGTAATCCCAGTTCCTTTGATTTTCAGAATATCAGATTCCAGGCCCTTTGAACCTTTTAAGGTAAAAACTGCTAAGTCCTGGGTGATCCTAATTGTGGCTCCTCAGTATTTAAATTGTTTTTTTCTGGCTGCTTGTAATATCTTTTTCTTGGTACGATAGTTCTGAAATTTAGCCACGATATTCCTTGGGGATTTAATTTTGGGGTTTCTTTCAGGAGGTGATCGGTGGATTGTTTCACTAGTTATTTTGCCTTCTGATTCTAAAATATCAGGGAAGTTTTTTTTTATGATTTCTTGTAATATGATGCCTAGGTTCTTTTTTTCATCATGGCTTTCAGGAAGCCCTATAATCTTAGATTGTCTCTCCTAGATCTATTTTCCAGCTAAGCTGTTTTTCCTGGGAGATATTTCATATTTCCTTCTATTTTTTTGGTTTTTTTGTTTTTGTTTGACTGAATCTTGACGTCTTATTGAGTCATTCATTTCTGTTTGTTCAACTCTAATTTTTAATGTCTTATTTTCTTTAATTACTGTTTTTATCTCCTTTTGCAATTAACCAATTATATTTTTTTTGTTCATTGCATTCTTTTTCTATTTTTTCCATTTTTTTTTTTTTGCAATGATCTCATTTCATTTCCCCATGTTTCTTCTAACTCTCTTTTAAGATCCTTTATGCAATCTTCAAAGAAATCCTTGTGATATGGAATCTAGTTTATGTCTCTCTTTGGGGCTTTTTCTGGAGTTGCTTTACCTTTAGGGATCTCAGGATTTGAGGTCTGTTCTTCCCTCTCTCCCTAAAAACTGTCTATGGTGAGAGTTCTTTCTGTTTTTTTTATTCACTTTTTTTTTTTTTTTAAATGAAAACTGGGAAGTTCTGCTGATTGATTGCTTTAGGGTACTATGCAATGGCAGCTAGGTCCTGTGCTCTTCAGGGATTCAGTGGTTCACAATCTACCCCCCAGAAAAGGCAGATCTTCCAGACTACCTGCTTACAACCAGGACAGATTGGCCCAAGAGACCCTCAGAAGACCCCCATGTGTGTGAAAGCCACAACACTCCAACTCATGCTCCAGCTCCCTGCTGCAGTCTCCCTGCCCTAGTCTCCCTGTTCTGTAGTCTGGGTTCAGCAGACCACCCCCCTGCCCAATTGAAACAGACCTGTTTTGAAATTCTTCCAGGGTATCTTCTTCTAGAAATGTGTTGTGCTCCAGATATTGTGGAATTTTTTACTTCAAAACCAGTCTAGAGGCTTCATCTGCTGTTGGTTTGAGGGAAAGTTAGATGAGGTTATAGAGACTCGTGTCTGATCTCCGCCATCTTGGCTCCACTCCCTGAAGTCAATTGCAGTTTATTTTGAAAGAGAGGAAAAAAAGGGGGAGAGGGGAATTATTACCTGTGTGAATTTGATTTGTCTTAGCCACTATTTCCAATTTCATTGTGAGTACCATTGTCATTTCTCAGATAGTGACATTTTGGTTCTACTGCATCACTTCATAGAAATCTTTCCATATTATTTTAAATTCTTCATAAGTATATGACTTTGACAGTCATAGTTTTCTTTTGTTCCTACTTTAATTGACAGCCAAAGGATGATTGAACAAAGTTATCACTTTATCTGTCAAAAAATGTTGTATGACCTTGATATAAGTAAGACATTGACACCTTGTTAGATAAGCTTTTAAGATTGTATTTTCCTGAGTGCTTTACTTTTTTTGTAGTGAAACCAACATTTTGTAATGAAACTAGCAATAGTGGAGTGAGATCTATTAGTTCATTTTTTTTCAGCTAGTTTTAGGAAAATTGTTGTAGGAAATATTTTGTGAAAATTTGCCTCATCCTGCTCATACTTTCATCAAGAATGACCTTCATATTCTGTAGTTCATTGTCACAAAGATATTTGTACAGATGAGACAACAGGCACACAGATCAGTAGCTGAATCATAGTGTTTTTGTTTTTTTTTTTTTTTAATAGTAATACTGTCTGATTTTTTTCCTTTAGTTTGTTATTTTCAATTCTCAAATATCTTGAAAATGAGTCTAACAAAACTGGAACCTCTGGCACAGAATTCTTATTATGTACTTGGCCTGTTAAAGCTGTTCTTCTCTCCTTGTCTTTATCTTCTTTAGTGGTATTTCTGCATCCTCATATAGACCTAATCCAGGCTCCAAAGTTAGTGCTAAAATAAGGTGTTTCTATTATCATTGATGATGAAATTAGTTACAATAGTGCTAATATATTTGTTCCAATTTTTGCCTATTTTCCTATCTTACATCTTCAAATGCTTTTGTGATTATAATATGTTTTGTTAAATATGCCAATAGAAAGCAAAAATTTATGGACATTGAATGCATGTTAATTTGAGTGTTTTTTTTTTCTTAAAAACTTGTTATTAAGTCAATATATATTTACTTCTTTTTTAGCCCCAACCTTCTCCCAAATGATTCTTCTTATAATGAACCTCTTGAAATACTTAAAACATATGTTGGGGGATTTTCTTCCATGTTTAGATATATTCCTTGATTTTGGGAGTCATTAATCTTTTTTTCCTTGTAAGAAAGTGTGTGTGGGTGTGGGTGTGTGTGTATTGTTTTGTTTTTTTTTTAAAGAGAAGCATCATGATATGGTGTATAGAAAACTAGCCTTAGAGCCAGGAAGATCTGGATTCAAATTCTGTCTGTGATACCTTCTGGGCTGTATCTGAGCAAATCATCTATCTTCTTAGTGCCTCCACAGAACTCTCTTAAAATCACAAGTTGCTGAAAAGGTACTAATTTACATTACCTTCTTACTGGGAGCTCCCTACACAGATAGAATCACATTTCCAGTGGAGACAGAGTATTTAAAAAAAGAAAGAAAGAAATTATCAATCCTGAAATAATATGAATTGCAAAAGCACTAACAGCAAGCTAAGTGACTTTGAATTCTTGGCTTCTTCCAATTCTAGTAGTTCTCTAATAGTTAGAGTCTAACTTTGCTTCTACCCAGCTAGACAAGTAAAATAAAATCCATTTTATTTATTAATGCAATAAGCTTTATGTATTTACTCATTTGTGTCAATCATATTTTTTTAAATTTTATTTGCATAACATATGTGTGGGTAATTCTTCAACAATAACCCTTACATAGCTTTCCGTTACAAATTTTTCCCCCAACTCCCCACCCCTCCCCTAGATGGCAGGATATCCACTACATGTTAATTATGTTAAAATATTGGTAAATCGAATATATGTATACATATTTCCAAACTTGTCATTGTTGTGCAAGAAAAATCTTGTCTACACAAACAATATATCAGATAAAGGAAACACAATGTAAGCAAACATCAGTCAAGGAGTATGAGAATGTTATGTTGTGGTCCACATTTCACATCCCTCTCTCTGGGTGTATATGGCTTTCTTCAGTGAACAATTGGAGGTGGTTTGAAACATTTCATTGTTGAAGAGAGCCATGTCCATCAGAATTGATCGTCATATAGTATTGTTGTTGCCGTGTATAATGCTCTCCTGGTTCTGCTTATTTCACTCAGCATCAGTTCATGTAAGTCTCTCCAGGCCTCTCTGAAATCATCTTGCTGGTCATTTCTTACAGAACAATAATATTCCATAATATTCATATACCATAATTTATTCAGCCATTCTCCAATTGATGGGCATCTTTTCAATTTCCAGTTTCTTGCCACTACAAAAAGGGCTGCCACAAACATTTTTGCACATGTGGGGCCCTTTCCCTCCTTTAAAATCTCTTTGGGATATAGGCCCAGTAGAAACACTGCTGGGTCAAAGGGTATGCACTGTTTGATAACTTTTTGAGCATAGCTCCAAATTGTTCTCCAGAATGGCTGTATCCGTTCACAGCTCCACCAACAATGTATCAGTGTCCCAGCCCTCCCACATCCCCTCCAACATTCATCATTAACTTTTCCTGTCATTTTAGCCAATCTGACAGGTGTGAAGTGGTATCTCAGGGTTGTCTTGATTTGCATTTCTCTGATCAATAGTGATTTGGAGCACCTTTTCATATGTGTGTCAATCATATTTGAAAATAAAAGTACTTGAAACCAAGTGTCTATAGTTGAAATGAACTTCAGTTTCTGTCTTTTCTTTACCCCATTCCATATTTTTTCTACCCAATCTTAGGATATTCATGTTACTGGTCAGTTTACTATTACATTCTGAACCAATTCACATTAGAACAAAATTGTTAGTAAATGTCCCAAAGAGTACCAAAAGACCCCATCTGAATTTTTATGCACCTAGTCATATCCAATAGATTAAATTACAAATCATTGAATATAAAATGTCAGAAAACAACTTGTCATTTTATAAGGAATCAGTTTTTACCTTTAGAGATGAGTGTGCTTTTCATTGATTTAGATGAGAATAGCACTTATCTTCCTTTGAGAGTAAAATTCACTCCCTAATTTGAATATGCCTATTTTTGCCAATTTCTTTCACATACTTTTAATATTATTTAAACATAACATTGAAAGATTAATTTGCTTGATAAATATAATTCTTGAATAGATTTTGTAAAATATTTCCTACCTGAGAGACCAGATTGACTCCAAGGACATAGTCTATTTCAGTGCCTGGAGGTCTAGGATTCCTTAATGTATGCATGCAAAAGTCATAGTGTTGTTAATAGGAGTGGCATGTGTTCATTGTATGGGGAGTAAATCCCAGAATTAAGAATTAAAAATTCACTGGAACTGTTCCAAAACTACCTAATAATGAATATTGAAATTTGGTCAGTAACTTGGTAGTATGGTTATACTAGAAAGAACACTGAATTTAGAATGAGAGGTTCTTGTTCACTCATTTTCTTCCTCCCATTTCCATATTCAAATGCTTTTGTGATTATCATATGCTTAGTTAATTGTGCCAATAGAAAGCAAAAATTTATGAACATTGAATGAGTATTCATTTTTTTGAATGTTTTTTCTTACTGACTTAAATCAATATATATTTGCTTCACTTTTAGCTCCAACCTTCTCCCAAATGATTCTTTTCATAACAGTCCTCTTGAAGTACTTGAAAGCTTCTTATTTTTTTCTTTTTTTTCATATTTAGGTACTTTCTTTTTTGGAGTTGCTTTTTTTTTTTCTTTTAAGGAAAAAAATACATATATATATATATTTTAAAATGGAAGCATCATGACTGTATCTGATGCTTTGTAACCCCACTTGGGAGGTTTCTTAGCAGAGATACTGGGGTAGTTTGCCATTTTCTTTTTCAACTTACTTTGCAAAAGAGGAACTAAGACAAATGGGGTTAAGTGACTTGACCAAGGTCACATGGCTGGTTAGTTAGTTAGAAACTGCTGGCTCCAGGGCCAGCATTCTATCCACTGTACCACCTAGTGTCCAATGTCAAACAATATAGGTTCAAATCCTGGACAAATCAGTCTCTCTGTGCCCCAGTTTTCTCTTTAAAACAAAGGTATTAGGTAAAGCCATCTCTGAAATCCTTTTCAGTTCTAATCTATGATGGTATATACCACAGATTTTTAATTATACTCATTTTGATCAGCATGAAAAAACCTCCCCCAAAGAAACTGCTTTTCTTTATGTTGAATATAATTAATCATAGGAATTGAGGGAGGGGAAGAACAGAAGAAAGTTAGGCTGGAACACTGATTTTAACTAACGTGTTTTATTTCTCATCATTTTAGTCAACACATGCAACATTACTTTGTATTACATTCAGTAGATTTAGATGGTTAAAAATACCACCAGACTTTCTTTGCCATGATTATCAGTAAAGTTTTTGAGGGACTTGGGAAGGATGCTTATCCTCCAGGTCATGACCGGAAGAAGAAAGTGATCTTTTTCTTTTTCTTTGAAAAATTAGCAGCTTCTAGGGTTATAGAGTAAATAGATTTTTAGTTGTTCACCTGCATGTGATAATATTATTGGGCCCTGTGATGGATGTGCTCCTAAATGGTAATATTTTTAGGGTGATGAGAGCTCCTACTACAGATAGAAGTCACCCAATAAAAATTGATATTTCCTCATTGGATTTCAAGACCTTTGAGAGCCAGGACTGTCACTTGCCTCTTTTTTGCATCCCAGCACTTAGCAGGGTCTGGCCCATAAATGTTTGATTGATTAATCTAAATACTTTTCTACTCTCCCTCACTGTTTGGGGTATAGTGAAGATAAAAGAAAAGTTTAAAACATAATTATTCCTATTAGCAACTTAGTGTCTAGTTATAACTAGTTATAACTATGAAAGCACTTGTGAAACCATTCAAGAATCACTAGGTTGTTCACTGATGATGCCGTCTGTAAGTGCAGTTGGAATCCAGAGGAGAGATGAATGTGAGCTGAAGTATTCAGAAAAGGATTAAATTAAGAAGATAAAATTTAAACTGGGACTAGAATTATGGATGGGATTTGGATGAGTTTAGAGAAGAAAAAAGTATTCCACATTGAAGAAATATTAGTAAAGTAAGAAAGCCAGAATGAACCTGGCATGGCACAATGAAAAGATTGGCCTGGAAAGAAAAGGATTGGCTGTAAGTAAGGATTGGGGAAATGGCAGAGGTTAGTTTAGGCCATATTATGAAATTTTTTTAAAGCCATATAAAAGAATTTAAACTTGATTATATAGTCATTAAAATTCCTTTTGAAGTTTTTTGAATTTAAAATTGCATGATGAAAATGTTGTTTTAGGAAAATAAAAAGGATAAGTGGGGTGGGGGTGTATTAAATATCACTGGACTTGAATGAATGCTGTAATCCAAAACAGGAGTTGACATCCTATTTGAAGACATCTAAAGATAAATGCTAAGATCCCTTAAAACCAAAGAGCAAAGTAGTAATAGAAAGAATTCAAAGGATAACTCCTGAAATTCCCAAATGAAAACTCCCAGAAACATTATAGCCAAAATCTTGAGTTTCCAGTTCAAAGAAAAATACTACAAGCAACCAGAAAGAATTCAAATGTTAAGGAGCCATAGTCAAGGTCATACACGGTTCAGCAGCTACCACTATAAATAATCAGAGAGCTTAGACAATATTCCAGAAGGCAATGGATATAGGTATATAGCCTTACCATGTATAATTTGACTAGCACAACTGAGTATAAGCCTTCGGAGGTGGGAAAGGAGGGAGGAAATGGACCTTAGTGAAATAGAGGGCTTCTAAGCATTCTTCATGGAAAAAATTAGAACTGCATAAAAACTCTGATCTTCAAACACTGGTATTAAGAGAAACATTAAATGGTAAATATGAATGAATAATCTGAAGGGAAAATCATAATGACTAAGTAACAGAATGTAAACAGATGTAACAATGTAAACACAACCACACACCAAAACTCAAAAGTGAATTTTGCAAAATTATAAAGGACCAGGCATACCTTGAAAGAAGAGAGATGAAATAACTTTCCCAATCTACTCCTTCACAGACATGAGAAGTACTCAATTATTGCACACCACATATTGTTGGACTTTTTCAATGCATTGAACAGTTGGGCTGCTTTTTTTCTTTTTCTTTTTCTTTTTTGGTTTTGTTTTTTTGGCATACCCTATGAAGTATAAACAATCAAAATCTGTATTCCTTTGGACAGAGCACATATATGCAAGGAAGGGTATGACTCCCCATGTAAACACAGGAAGAAGAGATGCAGATCCAACACTGTCTTCTGCATAAAGCGTTTCCTGAGCTTCTATTTAGTAGTGCCTACCCTTGCAAACTACTTGGTATTTATTTTAATTTATTTTCTTTATTCCTGTATATAGTTGTTCATGTATTTATTATCTTTTCCATTCAAGCACAAAATTCTTCAGAGTAAGAATTGTTTCATTCTTTGAATCCTTAGTGCCTAATGCAAAACCTGACACATATTAACAAGCATTTTACACTGTTTCATTTGATTGTTGCTACAATCCTGTGCGATGGGAGCTCTTCGCTACAGTCCTGTGACATAGGAGCTCTTAATGTTTCCATGTTGTGATTAAGGAAATTGAGGCAGAACAGTGTTCAATAACTTGCCCAAGTACACATAATTAATATATATCCAAATTTGAGCTAAGATCTTCTAATTCCAAGACCATCACTATGTATTATGTACGCCTAGTTGCTTTATCAAAAACAAGCCATGATATATTAACATCATTTCTTTTTTTGGTTAAATTGAATAAACTAGGAGATGAAAGGAATGCTATGGATATAATTTTCCTTAAGCAAAGCTTTTTAAAGTTTCTGACACTATTTTTATGGGCAAGCCCAATAATTGTGAACAAATTCAAAAGTAGTTTAATGGCCAGACTGAATAGCTATTTATGACTCAATGTAAAATATAGAAGAATGTCTTCTGCTGAAGACCTCCAAGAATTTGTGCTGGATCCTTTCCCTTTGAATAATTTTAGCAATAACTGTGATAAACATTGAGATCAGATGTTCATCAAATTTGGAAATGACACTCATCTGGGAAGGATAGCTAATAAACTAGATAAAAGATTTGGTATCCACAAAGCTATCTGACAAGCTCTGAAGCATTGTCAAATATAGAGCATGAATCTAAACAGATTAAATTCAGTAAAGATGAAAAGCTTAGTCTTGAGTACAACAGACCAACTTTACAAGTACAAGATGGGAAACACTTGGTTAGGCAGCCATTCTCAAAGAGTCCTTGGGGGTAAACTGCAATGTCAGTAGTGTAATGTAGCAACTCAAAAAGCTATTGCAATTTTGGCTACGTGGAGAATTGTAGCTTTCAGGATTAGAGAACTCTGACCTCATCTAAAGCCCAACTGCTTAAACTGTGGTTTATGGTTTATGACCCTATCTGGGAGGTGTAGATCACAAAGTTAGGATCTATTATCAGTAAATGTTTGATTTGTATACCTATTTTATATATCTATATGCTCAAAATTTCTTGGGCAAAAAAGGAGTCATGAGTGGAAAAAGTTTAAGAACCTTGATCTGGAGTACTGTATTCCTTTCTGGGTAGGGAAAGGGAAGAGATTATAAACTGGTACCTGCTATGTACCTGATACTGTGCTAAGTGCTTTACAGATATCTCATTTGATCCTCACAATGACTCTGGGAGGTAGGTGCCATTATAATCCCCATTTATAGTTGAAGAAACTGAGGCAAACAGAGGTTTAGTGAGTTGCCTGGAGTTACCCAGCTAGTAAATCTATGAGGCAGGATTTTTTACTCAGGTCGTCCTGATTCAAGGTCCAGTACTCTTTATGTTGTGCCATTAGCTACCAGTGTTTAAGAACTCATAAATTGGAGAAGAAAGCAGCCAGATGGTTGGGAGAAGGGATAGATTGATACTAATTTGATTTAATGGGCAAAACCAGGAACCAATGGATAGAAGTTAAAGTGAGACCCGTTCAAGTTTGATGTCAGGAGAAAAGAGCTGTGTTGTGTCATGGGTTCTTTCAAGAGGTGTTGAGTTTCTCCTCTTTGGAGGTCTTAAAGCATAGAACAGACTTGTTGGACAGTGTTCTAGTGGAGCTTCCTTTTGTAGATGATTTGACTGAAGGAATCTCCTGTGATGATTCTGTGAAAAGAAGGAATAGTTGTGAGTAAAGAATATTAGGGTTAAAGGGAGAGAGCTTAATGGAAGAGGCTATGTAAGTATCTTTTTAAAGAATAGGAAAATATAAAACCTTTTGGCTATCCAGTTACAAATCTCATGTTTTAATTACAAAATTTCATAGTAAAAAGATTGGATTTTTAGGGTCAAATCCTATTTTGTTCATATTTTTGATGTTAAAAACCTCAAGTGGACCTTAGTTGAATCTAATATACTATTCCTCACCTGAATATTATCAGCATATGTCAATTCTCTGAACTCTCCAGTTTGACCATATCTTGGCAATTGTACAGACTTGACTAAATGAGTACAGTGGACCCATTCATTTCATCTATCTTAACAGTGCTAATACTCTCATAATGAGCTTCTAAGTTGGTACGAAATGTAATAATACATATTGGTTTTCCTAACATAGTCTTTAATCTGGGCCCACAACCAATAGATTTATCAGAATCTTAATTCATTTAAGTTACAAATCATATGCAGTCACCAAAAAGACTTGATCATTTCCTGACCTATAATTTTTTTTATTTTTTTTTTTGATAATTTCTTTTATTTTTTTTATTTATTTTTTATTTTTTTAAATTTTATTTGCATAACATATGTGTGGGTAATTCTTCAACAATAACCCTTACATAGTTTTCTGTTACAAATTTTTCCCCCCAACTCCCCACCCCTCCCCTAGATGGCAGGATATTCACTACATGTTAATTATGTTAAAATATTGGCAAATCAAATATATGTATACATATTTCCAAACTTATCATTGTTGTACAAGAAAAATCTTATCTACACAAACGATATATCAGATAAAGGAAACACAATGTAAGCAAACATCAATCAAGGAGTATGAGAATGTTATGTTGTGGTCCACATTTCGCATCCCTCTCTCTGGGTGTA
>JAJPUD010002931.1:225159-248395 GCA_023553655.1 Myrmecobius fasciatus
CTAGAGGAAGCAATAAGGCACTCTTTTTTTTTTTCAAACCCCCCCCCCAAACTCCCATCTTCCTTCTTCCTATTCTTCAAAGGTTTTGATTTTTGATTTTTTTTTTTTTTATTGCTGGCATCATTTAATGATTACATCACATTGCCACTGTCTTCCAATCTACTTTTGTTATGTTAAAAAAAAATTAAAATTTATTGAGACATAAATGAATAAGGTAGCAACTCAGTCTTTAAAAATAAAAAGTTGTGTTATCTACAGCACACATACAGCACACTTTCAATATAATTTCTTAATTTTCATTAGTTTGAAAATATGAATTTTAAAATTAAACTTAGAAAAGTTGTATACATCTTTCATGAAGAATAGTTTAGCTTCTTTATACTCCAGCCACTCTCAAGTCATTCAAAATAAGAGATACTTACTATCATCTAGGCCATTTAGTTTTCTTTATTATCATTTGAGGTGAAGTAGAAATATAAAGTACACTCTTAGTTTATGATAGTTTACTACAAAATGTAATTGACTAATAATTGAAGATTGTGAATTCAAATCACATTGAATATTTAGCTTAAAGTATGTTTTCACTAATTCAGTAACACCCTCCAGTCATTTTCTATAGTATTTTAAATGTATTGTGCTAATCAAAGGATTTTGACTCATAGTAAAAAAAAATTTTGAAAAATTACTGTAATTGTAAAAAAATACAGTATTAGTAAAATAACTACTAATAACTAATTAATAGTTAATTAAAACTATTCCTTGGGCTTTAAACACTTGACAATTTGCACCTAAAAGCTGGTGGTAAAATAGAAAGGGAGAAATGTGTGTATTTATTGTTCTGTTTCTTATACTCTTACAAATTTTGGGGGGAAAGCAAATAAATAGACTTGGGAGCTGCAGATTCTGTTTGTACTTGTTCTTTGCCTTTTAACTTAAGAGATGAAAAATTATTAGTGAAAAAAGCAATAGATGGGGTCATGTACTTTCACTTTTTTTGTTATATTCGCTTTATTTCTTTAAAGACACTCAATAGAAAGTGGTAATTCCTTTATCAGCACTTTGTTTATTTATAGGGTATCTCAGTATTTATTCATTTTACTTTTCACCTTTTTTCCAGCATGACAGTTCCCTAATAAAACAGCATTCACCTATTTTATTCATTTGTAGTGTAAGTTGTCTTCATTACCAGGACAACTGCCTACTTTTAAAAGAGGGGAGTGGGGGGGGGGAGAAAGAAACTTTGAAAATTATCAACTATATGAGTGAAATGATTCTGTAATTTTAAGGGGTTTTTTTTGCATTAAAAGTGAAAGTTTCTATCAAGATGGTATTATACAAATGTTGTGAATATAAATTTCATATGTAATCACATTAAGTTTATGCCTTACCTATATTACAGCAGTTTCTTTCACCTGTAATCTATAGCTCTAGATTGATTATTTTACATGAAGTCTCTAAATAATTTTTTATAATACTTTGCTCTCTCCATGGACTTTTTGTGTTCCATGGTGGCAACTTCGCAACCTGTACTTAATTTAAATATGATCATGTTTTGCATATTTTAAGATCTCAGCAAAACTAATTTCATCAGCGTTTTTGTTTAAAGATTCTCCTTTTTATTCCCCCTCCTTTTTTTTTTCTTGATGACATTTTTATGTGAATGAAAGTAGGAAAAAGTTGCTTTCAATTGAATGAAGAAAGTATTTAAGCTGTTTTACTTCATAGGTTGCCAGAAATGCAGACTTTTAAAAATGAGTGGTTTCTTTATAAGGAGAAAAATACAAAAGGGAAAGAAATAGTTTGTTTCCAGATTTTCATCATGAACTATTTATACTATAAAAATAACTTACCCCAGAATAGAATAGAATATAAATTTCTTTCCCACAAAAGATAATTGAATTTGATAGCATAGTTTTCCAAGTTACTCTATAAAACATCCTGTTAATTAGATAATTCTATTAGTGTACAAATATGGGGTCCAAAGTCCAGTGTTTTATTCCTTCAGAGACAGTTATAAGGTGTTTATGTTTGGGCATTTAAAACAGTTACTTAAGATGTATATAAAATATGCCTTAGCATTATAGCAGCATGATATTAAAAAGTGTGTAATTAAACAATATGGATGTCTTTTGGAAGTAGAACCAGAATACATGGTGATTTTATTCATCATCACCCTCTTTTATAAGAGATGGACTGCCACCTATTGACTCCTTGTAGTTCTCACACTTTATTGTAACAGCAGCAGGAACAATGACCAAAAAATATAGCTTATGTTGCAACTGCCAACAGACTTTCTCATATGACCCACTCTATTAAGAATCATGGAACATTCAAAACCATATTTAAGTTAGTTTTTCTCCCCAAACATCCTTCATTGCAAGTCTTTTGGAATGGTAAAAGCAAGTATAAAACATAATATTGGAATTTAATTTGTAGATCATTGTTTAGATTGAGAAATCAAATTCATAAGTCTATGATTATTAAAAGTCCATTCATGGATAAAGGTAGAATTTTTATAGGGGTTTTTGTACCTGAAATTATGGCATTTACATAGCATTAAATATAACAAAACATTCTTTGTTGGGAAACAGATGTTTGATGATCCATTTTTGGAACTTTAAAAAAAAACTGAAATGAAGGCCTTTTAAGATATATTTGATTCCCACAAATAAGACAGAAAAGATATTTTTAATATGAACTGATAGTTGAAAAAACCTGTTTATGAACCACCAATCTATTTTTTCCCTTCAAAATCTGACTCCTTTAAAAGAGCATTACATTTCTAAATATATAAATAGAAAGAAGGACTAGTCATCTTCTATTGCTGTACATGCAATTATTTAATGGTACTAAATCAATTATTGCTTAAAATACATTATTCTGGAATTAGCAAATACATTGACTTAAATTGATTATTTCATCTGTTTAATGAGGCAAATGGGATATGTCTACTCAAGTATGGATTGAACAGTTTTTTAACCAATCTTAACTACATATCATCTATAGGTGAATAGCCTCATGGGGCACATAGTAACATAATTCTTGTAAGGGATACATGTCTATAAATTTAGATGATATTCCTTATTTATGTAAATATATTCCATTCACTTTCTTCTTATATGTTTCAACTTGTAAAATTATTCACCAATACATTGATTATTCACATCTCAATTCAGGGTATATATGGTTTAAATAAAAATAGCAAAATTCTAATTTAATTAATTAAAAAAACTGTTCTGACTTCTACCAGGAAATAGTTTTAGAATGTTTAGGAAAAACTTTTCAATGGCAAGACTTATGTTTTAATTTCTGATTTTTTTTTTGAGATTATACTCCAGCTGATTTTTCTAAGCAAGATTTTTTTTGCCTTGTAGAGAACTAATTTTTGATCTTTTTTAACCTTCCTTCAATGATGTTCAAGCAATAAGAACCCTCCCCCAACCCCTATCATTCCTAGCTTCATTTATATTGAAAATCCTAAGGCAAAATGACCAACAGCAGAGTTTTACATCTAACAGAATTCTTAGTTAGTGTATACTATAATTTGACATGCTTTTGACAGTGTTCTGTTTTTAATCTACTTATGTAAAAAAGTAAGCCAGGAGTTGATTGTTTTAATATGTATTTATTATAGATAGAAAAAGAAAAGATATGTTTTGTGTTAAATTTTCCATTGATTTATTTCTTTGTGTATCATTGTCAAAATAATGTTCAGCTTAAAATTCTTTCTCCCCCCCCCCCCACATAAACATATCAGCAGTCTAGGCTTTAGAAAATTGTGGCTCATCAAATATTACTTCCTTATGATAATTAAATTCAGAATTCACCTTTACTTTAAAAATATTTGGGCTATTTAGATGACACACAAACCAAAACCAAATAGCCTTGCAGTTAATGTGGAAGTTGTGCTTTATAAGTATTTGAGGAAAAATAATTATTTTCTTGCTTTCCTACTCTGGGAGGTAAAAATTAGATGAACTTACATCAAGTCAGTGTTCACCAGTAACTACCCTGGGCTTAACTGTGCTCATTGAATGACACTTGTCAATAATGACATTTTGTATATATTAATATTCCCTTTCATCTCACTGACTGCTCAATTTTCTTTCCTTGTTTTCAAGATATAATTTTAAAATGCATTTTTTGGTTTTACACATATAGAAATATGTGCACATCACTGGCTTAGAAGTTGTTCCACCAAAGCTTCCTTGTTCCATATGATAGAGCAAAATATTCAAGAATGTAGAATTTAAAATTAGAAATATGTTAAATATTTTAAGCCAAAAAAAATGCAGTTACATAGATATAGAGGTCAATTTGATAGCTTTGTGAGTGTGGTTAAGGAAAGAAAGTCTTTGTCCTAAGATTTTGGATTGAAATAAAATGAGTAATACTTAGCCAAACACTAGTTGATAGAATAGATAATTGTTATTTTAATATAAATTAATAGAGCAACATAATCATTTTAAAAGTTTATTTCAAGCAACAATCTTTTTATGGTATAAAGCATATTTCTTTCAATTTGGCATATACCAGGTACCTAATAAATACTCTTTTATATGGTCTTTAGGGGACTTTATTTATGACTTTGATTGCTAACATAGTATCTACTATAAATAGTATTTTCATTGATTTAGCATATATTATTTTAGAAAGTGGAAGGATGATTTAATTTTTAAGTATTTTAGAAAGTTGGGGTATTTTGTTGATAGAGCAGAAGTATCTTTAAAAACAGTTATTTCTGGAATAAATCATTCACAATCACAATCAAACAATTACTTTGTGCCAGATAGCATCCTAGATGCTGGGGATACAAATACAATAAATGAAACAAAAAGCTTACATCCTACTTAATTAAAAGCTAGTAATTTAGAAGCTTTACTTTGGTATTTAAAAGTTACATTGCTAACCTCTTGAGGAACCAAGATTTCTGTTACATAGATAAAGTATAATAACTGTAAAATGGATACTGCTCAGTAACTTTTACAATAAACTTCCCTAGATTCCAGGTAGCTAATTTGAGAAGAATGTGTCATTATATGATAGATGATTTAATCACCTTTTTTTCAGAGAATTGGAAGTCAATTTAAAAAATATTTCATACTGTAATTATATGGAAACTAATTCCATTTGTTTGTTAGTTTGTTTTTATTTTATTATTTATAAAGGATTTTAGAAAAATAAATAAGCGGTATGAATATTTTCCCATTCTTTTACCACTAACTTTCATGTAAAAGAGAAAAGTTCAGTTTTTAAACCTTTCACTGAGTAATAATATATTTGATGATTTACAAGACATAGTAGGATCCAGCAGTGTATCAGTTATTATTCTGAAAAAGATTTTCATTGTACAGACCTAAAAAAAAATTGGGGGTGATTTTATCTTTTTGATTGTTTGAATTCTAGATAAATTGTAATTTTATACAAAACAAATAATTTTTCTATAATACTATATATGAGATCTTATGGATACAAATATATATGTTTTATATATATATATATATATATATATATCTGGATAATTGTTTTAAAAGCATTTTCTCAAATAGCAAAATGTATACTTATAAAATTTTTAGGTAACCAAAATTTATCAAATTCTAAAATTACTGGTATAAAGTTCAAACTTGCAAAGGAAGCTAAAGTTACAGTTTTAAGATAAAAACCTACACAGAGTTATTACTTCTGATCTAATGAAGCCATTTGTATTAATTCTGAATTTTTATGTATAGAGCAACCACTACATATTTTTAAATATCTGTCACAAGTATATCATACCACATTTTGACAAAATGTATCTTTGGGAGATATTAGAAAAGAAATTTCAAAGCCAGTGTTTTCAAAAATTATTAATTCTGCTAGATTTAAAATATATATATATATGTATATATATTTTACCATGTCATCAAAAATTGTAAAATAAAAAAAAGATTGATGTAAATTACATATTCATGTGTTATTTTTCTTACTTGTCCCAGAGTACATATGTATGAAATGTATCAAATATTTTTATAAAAGGGAGAAACAAAGAAGAGTACAATTGGCTTTGAATGTTGCTGCTTTTACTAAAATGAAATAAAATTTAGTATACAGAGTATAAACTTTTCATTTCAAAGAAAAATTAGATTATCTACATCTTTTACTGCTAGGATTTCTGATTTAGTTTATTTTCACTATTTTACTGCACTAATCATTTTTATTTAAATAAAAAGTAACAACAGAATTTGAAGATAATTTTTTTGACTTTAGTATTTAACTGCCATTTTAACAAGCAATTAGTGTTTCTGATTCTCTTGTAAATTTAAAGATTTCAGCTCCCTAATGCTGAAAGTTAGGTAATCATTCTATAACTAGGAAAAAACCAGTTGTTTTAGTCTGAATTAAACTAGAGTATACTTTTACAATCTTCTCTGTGTCCTTAAAATTTTCAGTAACCACAGAATTTAGGAGACACAGTAGTATAGCAGAAAAAGCCCTAGATTTGGAATAAAAGGACCCGGTTTCAAATCCTGATTCTGCTATTTACTATTTGTCTAATCACAAGCAGATTACTCTCTAGAGCTCAGTGTAAATAGGGAGACTGAACTAGGTGACCTTTAAGGATCCTTCTTGCTCTAACTCTGTGATCTTGTTAGTTTTGTTTTCATTATGTTCTTAAGTGATATTCAGCCTGGCATAGTGGAAAGAATATTGGCCTCATAAGCCAGACTGAAATTCTATCTTTCACTGGAATTGGCTCTAGAACCCTAGGAAAGTCATGTAACATCTCAGGGCGTGAGATAGCTCTCTAAAACTCTTAAGGGACAGAGCTGTTGAATATCTGTTTTGATAAAAGCAATTTCATTACTGGGAGTTCCCTACACCAATGACATCACATGGGTCCAATATAATATGTATGATCAAATACAATCATTTGATCTAAGATTTAGAAGCAATGGAAAAATTATCATATGCTTCTTTCCTTTTGGTAAAAAAGGATTTCTTTATACCTTCAACTTAATTGTTGCAAAAAGACCAATATATTTAGAATTTACATTATTGGGTTCAGGTTTCACTTCTGCTTAAGGTTTTTTTTTTCCCCAAAAAATATGCATATTACTATTAGTTTTGTTTTCATCCCCACGCATTTATCATTGGGATAATAAGTAGCTAAAAGAAAAGGTAGAGAAGACCATTTGGATTTGTCCAAGTATTTTAGTGCTGTCATGTGCAATAAATGCTTTGTTATGTTTTTTCTTCCAAATGTGTTAATATATGTTGCTAAGAACAGAGATTATAATATTCATTCAAAAATTGTAGAATCACTTGCTCATTGGCAAATTTGGTAAAATCAGGTTTTATGGGCTTGTGATTTCATTGTCATGATGAGCTCCACAAGATGGAAATGCCTTTTGCCAACATAGACTGACATAATACCATCTATTAGTAATCTGAAGAAACATCAAATATACTCAGAGAGTAAATGAAAAAGGTATTGTTCATGATCACAAAGCTAATAAGTGTTTAGAGGCAGTCCTTGAACTCAGATCTTTCTTATTCCAAAACTTGTCCTCTGTCAACTAAGCTCTACTCTCTGCTTCTCAGATCAACCAGTATATTTTTTTATTATATTTGTATAAGCTTGGGATCTGTGTTTTCATTAATATAGGGAACCCCAAGTTGAGGAATCTTCCTCTAGCAATGCAGAGATTTACTAAGGGTCACAGTTACTCTGTTATCAAAGATAGGACCTGAACCTTGATTTTCCTGGCTCTGTGGCCAGCTCTCTATCCATTATGCCATGTATGGACAGGAGGAGGAAGTGAAGCCAGGTGGGACATTGAGAACTATTTTGTTTGTCAACCTTTTTTTTTTTTTTTGGTAGAGGAGAAAACTACTACATGCATTTTTAAAAACACAGTCCTAAACAAAAATAAAATGGTTTAAATATCAAATAGTATACTATTCTATTGAGTCTATCCTATAAAACAATGTCATTGTTATGACAAAAATTCAAATATAAATATCAAACCTAGATTATGAGTACTATTTTTATAAAAAGATTAGGATCAGGTGAATACAATGATAGAAGCAGATAGCAGTGAACTATCAGTTCTGGATTTTATTTTAATAGATATGTATATGATTTAGTAGATGGATATATAATTGATAGCATGATAAGTGAATACAAAGCCAGCCTTGGGGCCAATACAATATACTGCTTGACTCTGTGACTCTGGACAAGTCACTTTATCTCAGTTAACTCAGGCAACTCCTTAAGAGTACAAATTGTGTTAAATATCTATTATTAAGATTGGAAATGGCTCATATCAATGAATTTACACCAAAAAATGGGTTATGGGTATATTAAATTTTGTGCATTAAATTTCATATTCAGATATATATATATATATACACACACATACACACACACATATACATACACACACAACCCTAAGAGATCTTTGTTAAATATTTGAAAATCACCAAGTTACTCATACATACTTTTAACCATAACCTTAAAATATAGTTTTACATATGTATATATTAATATGTAAACACATATTTATATATGAGCATGATATATATATATGTTTATAAGTAAACTACAAATATAATTTAATTTGCATATTATGATTTACCAAAAGCATCCATTATCCTAAGTAGTTAATAAAGGTTCTCAAATTAATGCATATTCTCTTATGGTAATAAACTAATTTGGAAGCAATGTGTGGTGCATATTGTAGAAAGAAGCAGGAAGATAAGACTCAGAAGACTTAAATTCAAAACCTAACTTTGCTACTTACTGTGCATATATAAGTATAAGCAAATAACTTAAAGTCCCAGGACCTTGTGTTTTCTCACATGTGTAATTAGGGTTGGACAACATGATCAACAGATAACATTGATTAAACATCTCCTATCCTACAGAGCATTGTGCTAGACACTAGGAAAGATACAAAGTTTGCCTAAGATAACTTGCCTTCACAACAGAATATAATAATATAAAATAAATGCGTTAGAAATTTGGGGGCAAAAAAATTTATGTGAGGTGATCGTTAAAGATTTCTTGAGCCTCTAAATCCTAAGTGTAAAGAAAAAAAATACAGTGAAAGAGAATATAAAAATAAATGGGTTGTTGACAAAACCCAATTGAAAATTTTTAAAGAGAAGTGTTATTTGTCATTTAATTTCTCATGTTCATATGTATTTTATAGTCTCTGAACCCAATTGGTACTTGGTCAACAAACATTCATTTATAAATTGCATACTTTGCACAAGGTATCAGGGAGTAGTAGGAAGCTTTGGTCTAGGTAATCATAGAGATTGTGAATGGAGGTGTAGGATAAGTACTAGTTTGTCATTCCCTTTCCAGTAGCATTGGTAATAATGAAAGACAAGTTACAAACACAAACCCACTTGTAAGTGCTTTTTTTCTAGGCATGAGAACTACATTTTGATAAATACAACATAATACCATGACCAAGTTTAAGAACATTACTTTTAATCCAAAGTCATCAGAAGATTTACCTTCATTCTTAGTGTCAGGTTCTATTTTATATTTTTGTCTTTCTATCCCTGGCATCAAATATAAGGCCATGTACTTAATAGACCTAATAAATGATTATCAAAATTCTAAATAATACATAATTCCAGTAAGCCATATTACAAAAATACAAATTTAGTCCCTAAAAACAAGTGTAATCCATATTAATTTAATTCTTTGGGAAAAAATAATCCTTTCTTACACAACACCCTAGATGATACTGGATCATGCTGGTGAATTTTTCATTTCTTTTATCACTTCGGCAAAATAGGCACTCAGTATTTCTCCTACAATTTTCAAAAGTGATTATTACTGTGTCCTTTTCTATCTGTGTATATGTACATATTCAGGTGTGTTTTATAGAAATGTGAGAGGAAACATTGCACAGTAGACCAAACATTAGCCTTGGAATCTAGAAGATCTGGATTCCAGTCTTGTCATTACCATGCACTGGTTCAGTGACTTTGAGCAAAACATTTAATTTCCCGCTAAACAATTTACAGCAGCCAACAATTGTAGAGATGCTAATGTTCTGCATTGTCAAAGAAAATTTCTTTATCTAGGATATCCCTGTATCAACACAATCACAGATTATTTTTTTGTTTGTTTAATGTGACTAACAGGTTTGGTTTTGCTTTTGTGACACAAGTGCTTTATCCCACAAAAATTTTTCATTGGATAAATTTTATTACAAGACATTTTATATGTGGCATTTCCTCATTGTTTATACATTGGAACCTTTAATTTACATTTATCATAATTTATACTTTTAACCTGGATTTGTTATATCTCACTGTTAATACTCCATCTCATGAGACTTTCCTTCATAAGTCCTGAATAAGAAGTGATCTTATATTGGAAGTAGCCCTTAACAGCAGACTGAATTTCTGAACAAATGCTTAGAAATTAACATTCTCCAGTGCTTAGCATCTCCTTTAGAAACATTTCTGACTTGTAATCAACTCATGGATGCTTGACACTTCAGAGATGTTCATTTGAATGGTGCACAGATTTAAAATGAGAAGGGACTCCATATTAGTTTGGATGAGCAAAACCCACTCTGACTATTTTTATTCAGGACCTGCAATATTATTTTTTAAATTGATATTAATATGTAATGATAATTTTCCTTGTTAATATTTATTTGTCTCATTTATTTTTACTTTTGATGTATTTGCAATATTTCTCTTCCATCTCTAAAAGTACACATAAGAATTTTTACTGCCTTGCAAATTTGACATTTTAGGATTCTCTTTTATAGATAATTAGGGAGTTCTACAAACCCAGTCAACAAGCATTTAATGTATTAAATGACTTATTAGGCCATATGTTAACTATGTGTCAGACATTGTTTCTTAAAGAAAAAGAAAAAAAAAACTAGCCCCTATCTGTCAGAAGTTTTTTTTATTGAACACTTACATAATCTTAAATCTCCTTAATCTTAGTTTTTCCCTCTGATTATATAGTTTCCTCCCTCTGCGCACGACCCTGTATATATCCTGTTTGTATACCATGATCTGCATGTTGTCTTCCCCATTAGACTGTGAGTTACTTGAGAACAGAGACCAATTTTTGTGTTTCTTTGTGTATCTCTAGAACTTAATATGATGCTTAACATATAGTAGTCACTTAACATATACTTGTTGACTGACTGATTAAATAAGATACAGGACAAATAAAAGGTAACCATATAGGAAAATCGTTAGCAGACAGAGGGAGTAGGAAAGGGTTAGGGTGCCCCTAAGAACTGAGTTTTAGAGGATGCCAGGGATCCTCAAAGGAAGACTCAGGAAGGGCAGTATTTCATGCTTGGGGGTGAGCCAGTGCAAAGCATAAAGATAAATAATGGAGAGTAATAGTATATGCAGAACAAATTGGCTAGATCAGTGAGTACGTGGAGGGGAGTCATGAGTTAAAAGACTGAAAACGTAGAAGTAGGGCTAAGTGCTAGAGAGCTATTAATATCAAACAGGAATTTATATTTTATTCTAGAGGCAACATGGAACTATTGGAGTTTACTGAATATGGAGAGATATATAGTCAAATTTATGTTTCAGGAAAATCACTTTGGTAACCAAATGGAGACTGGATTGCAATGGAGACTTGAGGTAGGGATACAATTAGAAGGCTGCTACAATAATACAGATAAAGAGGTAAAAAGAGCTTGAGCTAGGATTGTAATTGTATCATGGAAAGAAGAGGACCTAGGCAAAAGATGTTATAAAGGAAGAAAATATAAGATATAGCAAATGATTGGTTGTGTCATTTAAGTAAGGAGTTGAAAGTGACATGAAGTTTGTGAACCTGAAAAACTAGAAGAATGGAAGTACCATTGAAGTTTAGAAGAAGGTGCAGAGAGGAAGAAAGGAGTTCTGTTTTGGACATAGTGAATTTTGAGATTTGCAATAGATAATATAGAACTAAACTTCAGAAAAGGAATTAAGGCTGATTAGGAATCATCTACATAGAGATGATTATTGAATCAAAGGGGGAACTGATGAGATTACAGAGTATTCTGAGAAAAGATAAGATGGTCTAGGACACAGCTTTGGGGAACATCCAGAGGTATTAGAAAGAACCTATAAAGAACACTAAGAATATAGCAGGAGAATAAAGTGAAAGTAGAACCCCATCTATTAAAGAGTATCCTGGGACAGAAAGTGTCCAGTGCGCTAGAGAACTTGAGAAGGATGAAGATGGAAAAAAGGGTATTAGATTTAGCAATTAAGAAATTATTGGTTACTTTGGAAAGAGCGGCTTCATTTAAATAATTAGGTCAAAAAAACAGTAAAGAATTTAGAAGGGAGTGAGAGGAGAAGCAGAGACACAGATTGAATAGAGGAAGGAAAGGAACAGCATCTATTATGCACCTATGTGCTAAAGCACTGTGCTAAGTGCTTTACAAGTATTATCTCAGTTGATCCTCACAACAACCCTGAGAGGTAACTACTGTTTAAATCCCCATTTTACAGTTGAGGAAATGGAAATAGAGGTTAAATGACTTGCCCATAACTAGTAAGTATCTAGAGCCAAATTTGAACTCGGGTCTTCCTGACTCCATTCTGTCCACATAATTAACAGCTTTTTTTTTTTTTAGAAATTTAACAGAGGAAAGGGAAATTCAGGATGGTAGATAGTAAGAGTGGTGGGATCTCATTGAGGATTTTTAAAAGACACAAGAAACTCAAAGCAGTGAGAAAGGAACTGATGGCAATAGCTTGAAAATTAGAGAAGTAGAGATGATGACAGTCATTGTAAAGAGCAGGATAGGAAATCAGTAGGGAAAATTTCCTTGCTACAGTGAGGGAACAGTAGAGATTAACCCTCTTTCACTTAGCTATAGGAATGATCTTCATAAAATGGGGGTCTCATCACATCAACCCCTCTCCTTTAATACATTCCAGTCACTGTTCCCTCTAGGATTAAATATAAAATATTCTGTTCGATTCATTATGTCCTTCATAACCTAGCCCCTCCCTGATTATTCAGTCTTCTAGCTCTTTATTCCCCCTCATTGTATTCTGTGATCCAATGATATTGACCTCTTTGCTTTCTTCTGTATCTCCCAAATCCATGCAGTTTCAATGACTGTTTCCCACATTTGGCTACTCTTCCATGCCTGAAAGCTTATCTTTGTAACTAAAGTCCCATTCCAAAGAATTCCTTCCTTGTCCCACCCAGTTATAGTACCTCATCTTTTAAATTATGTCCACATTATCTGGTATGTATTTGTTTGTATATAATTGTTTGGGTGTTGTCTCCCCACTTTACATTGTGAGGTCCAGGAAAGCAGAGCCTGGTATTGCCTGCCTTTATGTACCCAGCACTTAGCATAGTGGCTAGAGCATAATCGTATTTAATAAAATGCTTGTCGACTTGATTGACTAATATAAATTTATAGTGGAATCTATAATCGTGGATTGACAATTTCTTTCAGTTAATGCAGGGTTGGAATTTGGCAAGAAGTAATATTAAGATAATAGAGATTAATAAGGGATTACAATAAGGGATTAAGTGCTTACTCTGTACTTCATGAGATAACAAAAACAAAAAAATCCTTGCCCTCAAAGAGCTTACATTCTATTAGAGAGGAGGAAAGACAATTAAGTTGGCACTGAGACTTCTGAAAGATACTTTGAAAAAATAGACTTGTTCTCTGTGAAGTTCAGATTTTCATTTGGCAATGCCAAAGAACTGAATTTTTTTTTCTTTTATTTGATTTATCTTATGAGCCATGATAATAGCTAGTTATTTTATCCAATAGCATAACAAAAAACTCTTTATGACAAATTCCTTTTTTTAAATGGAAATGACCATATAAAATAGACACTTTTAAAATATGATGGGATAATTTCTTAGGGAAAAATAAAGAGAATAACATATATTGTATTTCATGTGGAAATGATAGTCACTTACAAGCAATCAGAAACATATAAATCTTTGTTTCCTGCTTAGATGTTGAGGAAAATGTTCTATTTTTAATCCTTTTCTCTGCCACCAAAAAGACTACAAATAAAACTTCCTACCCAGAGTATGGTATATAATAAATCATCTTAACATGCTATTTACAATAAGAAAAAAAATAACTTTTCAGCTTTCTCTACTTCAAGTAAATTTCTTTCAATCCTATATTAATGGTACATGGATACCTACATCCAAGCCTAAAGTCAAAAACCAACAAAATTTCTGGGACAGTGTTATGATATAAGATCTTTGTAAAATGTTTTCTGAATTCTTTTAGCCATGTTGTGCAGCAAATGAGGAAGTAAAGAATTTAAACATTGTCTTGAAGTATATGACTTGCATGCCTTATTTTAATTTTATATTTGTTTATTATTCTGAGAATTATGGACAAAAAACAACATATTTTAACACAATTATTCCTGCCTTTTGAGTGGGTTATTGTAGCTGTGTTATTTCCAATTTTTGTGCTTTATAAGAGTATTTCATTAGAGTAAGCAGAACTTAGAGAAAAGGAAGGCAGTGAATTATTTAGAATAACAGCAAAAATGAAAATCTTGGGATTTATTTGGTCACATTCATCTTCAGATTTTATAAGTAGTTCTGGTAGGTTTGTATACAGTTTGATACAAAATGTATACATGTATTTGAATACATGGTTTATGAGTATATCTTTTAATATATATTTAATATATATTAAAATGTTTTAGTCATTAATAAAAATTAAGATAAAATATACATGGATTCACACACACACACACACGTGTGTGTGTGTGTGTGTGTGTGTGTGTGTGTTTTCTTCCTTTCTCATCCCCTCCCCCCCATATCCTTTCTCCACGCCCTCCTCATCCCTCCACAGGCATCAAAGCTTGTGGTCCTTTTCTATCCATGTACTAAAAGGTTTCTTTGTAAACCAGGCCATTTGTCCATCATTGTTTGAGGTCCAAACAGTGGTAAAATACCCTGTCACCGATCCCGAGTGCTGTGAATGGCAGCTTCTCTCTGGACAATTGGCGGAGGGGCCGAGAAATATTCCTGAGAGGATTATTTAACCTTTCAATTTAGAGGGCACAAAGCCTGGCTGATTAATGAACTTTCTGATGGGCGCTGATAAACGGATCTATTTCTTTATTTCCCCTAAAAGTGATTCCTTCTCCTGCCCCATATTACTATAATCTTAAACATAAAATGTGGCAAATAGATTAAAAAACAGCACTAAAGAGTTTATCTGGCTGGCAAACTGAAGGAGCTAAATTAAAATTGGTAATGAAAGCAGTGGCTGAGCCTTGTATATGGTTTTTAAATGCACTGTGTATTTTGAAGAGACTTATTCTCTGGCTTGCCTGGTAATGACTGCTTTGGGTGCACAGTCCGGGGCTGGTTTCTGTTATCCCCCCAAAAAAATGAGTTGTGTTATCTGGATGACTGCAGACACATACGCATCCCCCTTTCTCACTGCATGGGCAGACAAGGTCGATAGCATTACAAGGTATTTGTGGCAGCGCTTGTTTCAGTTTTCAGAGCTGCCAGTTTTCAGCCAGATTTGAATTACAAAAGAAGAAGCTGGCATGAAAATTGAAAGGGTTTATCGGCTAGTCTGAAGCCTCATAGCACATTGCTTATTTATGCAGTCCATTTGCACCAGGAAATATAAAAAGGAAATACATTTTAAAAATAAGGTCATAAAGACCCAGATATGTTTAAGATGGCAAATAAAATATAGATACCTATAATATCTTTCCAGGAAACGATTTCACTTAATGTTGCATATTACTTAAGAAGAGCATTTATGTTGCTGTCATAAATTTGGCGTTTGTGTCACTATGTAGGTAGTCTCTGGGGGATTAAGAAGAAAGCCTTTGCTAACTTACTTTAAAATTAAAATCGACAGAGGAGAGCTCTGTAGTTTGAGCTCTACATTGGAAATATTTAAATAGGATGGTAAATTAAACTTAAACTAACATTTTTGCATTCCATGTAAAATTAGCTATGGGCCAGTGAATAAATGCCACCACCTTTGGAGAAAATTGGGATGCTTTTTAAGCCATGAAGATTTTGGAGCATTCAGAGAGTGAATTACTGTTATCCCTACTGTCTTGCATATGTTCATTGTTCTCTACTTACTGAGATTTTCATTTTTGTTCTCTTCTACCAAAACAATTTTAATGTTTAATGTTTCCTTTCCTGCATTGCACATTACTAGATACTTATATTTCATTCTCCCTTAAGTGGCTTTTCAGATTTTGTCTAGTGCTTCAATTCTTCAAAAATAAAAATAATAATTATTATTATCTGTATCTTCAGCAATGATATTTGTACAGCAATTGATATCTGTTCTATGTTAGGGGAGCATTGTATGATTGAAGATACATACACAATCTCACACTGACACCACATGTATGTATACATGTATACATACATGCATGTATACACCACATGTATGTATACATGTATGTATACAATATATATATATGTATGTATGTATACTATATATATATATATATTGAATTCCATAACTTGAATAACCCTAATGGTTATCACTGTGGTCACTTACAAGTTTTAGCCCTTATGTTTTTAGAACTTGAATCTCCCACGGGGAGCAGGGGAATTTAATTGTATGTACCAAATATCAAAGCAATAAAATAATTCTGCTGTGTTAAGGATAAATATTTCTATTCAATAACCCCTAACCAAACAATGAGAATTACAGTTTTAACATTTTTCCTTCTTTGCCAGCAACACCAAAATATTTACATGTCTTAATTGTCTCATGGATTTTTTTAAAGCCAAAATATCATAAGCTATATGACTTCTGCGTGTTAATGATGTGTTGTACATTTTGTCATGAATTTTCATAAGGAATTTGTTCTACGTAGCATGTGTGGCTTAATGATGTAATCACCCGATAGACTAGAAAATGCTCCAAAGGAGACGTTCCAGTCTGTTGTGTACATAATACATGTTTCAGAAATCTGCCTAATTAAGGAATTACCCAATGGATTGAGAGTCTGTAGGGTACATGACATGGTTGGATTTTTTTTTTTTTAAATCATGCACAAAATATGTGTGTGACATTGGTACAATGGCTCTCAACAGAAGGTTTTGATATATGGAGAAAATGATATGTAAAGTCCACTGGAATATAACTGGTTTGGGGGGGAGGGTTGTTTGTTTGTTTTGGGTTTGTTTTTTTTTTTTTTCTGAGAAGAAAATTGAAACTTTAGCACCTGCCACAGCTTTTGCTAATTTAAAAACAAAAAAACTGTAAAGCAAAGGAAATTATTACTAATTTCCAGATAAAGACTTTTGTCTGGAACAAAAGGTAAAGACTTTGTCCAAAAGCAACTGAAAAAATTGACAGAGACATAAAACAAGACACAGAGTTCCTTGCTTCTGGCTAAATATAAGCCCAGCCACTTTTTTTTTTTTTTAAACAAATATTGGAACTGAAACCCTATAATAGGAAGGAAATTTAAAATAAAGCCAAGATATCTTTTAGTTTCCCTTTGTCCTCTTTACAACCCACAAAAATGGTTTTGGTGGACCACTGTTCTTTATTTTTTTCCATATTAAGAATGAATTACCTTCTGAAGTTTGTCCTTTAGATTCTCAGTAGTGAGGTGTGAGGACAGTCCTAAATTTATTTTTCACAAAATCAGTATAATATGTAGAAAAGTGTGATCAGTCTTATGTAGTCCAGGGGGGAAAAAAACCAATATTCTTTGTTAGAAACAAAATACATTAATTATAAATATAGGCTGAACACTATAAGCAGATTTGTGTGTGACCTTCATTAATAGCTAATAGGGAGTTGCAACTCTTTATGCTCAGTTGTCAAAACCATGTCAGTAGGTTGTTTCATCTTTTGTTTTGGAATGGCTCAGCCTTACTGATCAGATGTTTTTAAATATTTGCATTTTATGTCATATAGTAGATGGCGCTAGAAAAATAAATTGATTTAGAACACTGAGATAATAAGGCCACTCCTAGGCATGAAAATCATACCTGTTTAAGAATGTGGGTACTTTGCATGGTAACAAGTTTAGAAAACAGCTAAGCTCCACTGTGTAATTTAAACTTTGTATCATAACATCACACTCAATATATAATTTATTTTGAGTGTAAAACACTCAGGTCTTAGTTTTTGTTTTTTATATTTGCATTTTTGCATATCACAAACTTGGTTAATTAATAAAAACATATAGTCTAATCTTTAAACCATATGAATGGATGTTAAAATGAATCTGTTTTGTGTTCTTCAGAGTAGAAAATTTTCTTTCATTAGTGAAATTGATTGCATATCCTAGGTAATAATGAGCTTTAACTAGATGCAAGGCCTCATTGGATCATAGTTTAGATAAGGGCATCTCAAGGTCACAGAAGGAGCTGCCCAGCAGGTTCATTTACATAAAAAATTGCTGTTCGAAATAGGACACTGAGGCAGCCCTGACATTTTGGTCTCTTGGTCTTTGTCATGGAGATTCCTAGTTGAGGAGGGAGGAAGGCCACTGTCCCAGATAATGATTAACTGTTTTAATGGCATTCATTCATTCATTCGGCACTAACTACTCATGCAGAAAAAGGGGTTATGTAAAATGACATTAGAAGAAAATCATTTGTAATCGTTGCATCGGGCTGCACTTTGAGGAGACATTAGAAGTAAATCCGTGGCGTAGTAGGCTTATGCTTTATCTTCTGATATTTACTGAGTTTACTGAGGCATGAAAAGCTTTCAGCAAGAATAGCAGATGGGGATGGACCTTTCATAGGTAATGCTATCTACCAAGTTATTCTATATATTGATAGTAAAGTAATCTCCAAGATATCACCCTACAAATACAGATTATTTAAATGTTTGTAACCCCCTCCCCCAAAAATTAAGACAATAAGACACTTCCATAAATGCTTCATTCGGTACCCACTCTCATTGGATAATACTCTTTAGCTATACTCTTTGAATTTTGTAAATGTTCCCTTGCATTTAACTTTTATAAGCTGTAGACATAGGTATAATTATAGTCTGAACTAGAACTAATCAATTTAAACATACCCCTGTAAATTGGACATTTTCTGTTAATTAAAAATAAAGACATAGCCCTGAGGCAGAAGTATAAAGTCACACAAACTTATATTTCAAAGACATTCAGTGAGCCTGAAGAGTCTTGTTAGGACATAGTACGAGAACTTGTCCACTGAAAATCATTACTGAGTTTTCAATACTGTATTCTAATACGGAGATGTTCTCTAATTAGGTGAGATCTATGCTGATTTCATTTCATTCTCATTGAATGCCTAGTGCATGATAGTTTATTAAAAAGAGAGCATGGAGATAGCATTTGTCATGTCATTTACTAATTAATTATTGTGAAACAGTTTGGAAGCTCATAGCACAGTATAAATACTGCTGCTATTTTTTTTATTAGCAATAATGGAAGTTTTTCACTGGTGACATTATTCAGATGAATAAACATCTAAATGTTTGCACTTCATCCAGGGGCACATATAAACAGTGATGTTAAACTTGAGGTTTTGAACCAAATCACCCTTTGTAAATAACAGGTATAACATATACAAACATGCCAGCAAACCTTTAGCATAGGGTATCTTTGTGGCTGATACTGTACAACTGGCTTTCTGTTGACACTGAGTGTCACAAGTTTATTTAAGATTTTCCCAATATATAAACTACATTCTAGAAATGTTAAGTGCTTGTAGAAGTGCATTATTGATATGTTCAGATCATTTAGTATACAAAAACAGTAATTTCTTAAAGAGTGCTTAGGGACCTGAAAGAGTAATACGGTATTCCAGAGCACCCTACTTGTCTTATAAATGTAGTAATTTATTCTTTCTTGCACTCAACACATTCTCTGGTCACAAAAATCTTTTCTCTCTTTCATGTTCCTCAACTGAACAAGCTTACCAACCCTATATTTATAGATGCCTGCTAGTTACTCTATATACTCTTCACAAAGTAAACATGGACATTTGGGAGTGGGTATGGACTGAAAATAGAAGTTTTGAAAAAAGGCATTAGGTAGACTGCCACTTATTCAGGAGGATAACTAGGTGTATATATAATGTTCCTGGAACATTGCTTAGTTAGTAAGAACAAAGCTGCAAAGACCAAGTAAGAATGGAAATTTCCCCCCATTCGAGTCCTTTCCATAAACTTCTCAATGGGTTTATGCGAATCCAACTTTCCATCTGCTGGTTGGTTTCATAAAATAATAAACATAGCCACCAAACATAAAATCTAGATAGAAGTTCTAAGGACTTTCCACAACCACTATCTTAACATCTCAAGAAAACACTTATCTTCCTTTTCTTTTTTTTTTCTTTTTTTGGTCAGAAAAGTAGCATTCCAAGTTGTTAGGAATTACTAATAGAAAAGTTATATAACATGAACTACAGACTTTACTCTCTGCAGTTACATATGTCTGTAATCATTATGATCATACACATTTAAAATTTAATTAAAATTTAAAATTATACAAAAATAATCTTGTGAGAGAGAAAACTAAGCTGCTGTTTTGTGTCAGGAAGGATAACTGACTTTTCACTCAAACTCATATCAACAATTCTTCAGTGGTATATGAGTCTCATCAAAATCATTCAGTTTTGGCGGAGCCAAGATGGCGAACTGCAAACAGCTTTCTCTGTGAACTCCTTTGGGACCTTCCCTCAGACCCAGACAAAGTGAGCCTTCGAACTGGTTTTTGAGTGAAAGCTCCGCCAAACATTTGGACTACGACGCACTTCTATCAAAAATCTACCTTGAAAGAACTCCAGAGAAGGTTAGCCTCAGGGGAAATCAGCCGCTGGTTGCGATCAGACTCCAGCCGGGGCGGAAGTCAGGGCTGCGATAGAGGGGCGGATTTAAGGCACCCAGGAAGCCCCTGGGAGACGCCTGGGCCACTTTGCTCTGCTTGCGGGCAGGTGCTTTGGCAGATCTGCCTTTGGTAAAGGGTGGATTGAGAGCAGCTGAAAACGTGGTCCTAGTGCGAATCTAGCCCGACCAGCCTCAGACCGGAAGTCAACTCGGCAAACTGCCCCAGGGCAAATACAAATTGTTGCAGTTTTCTCTGCTTTTGACCAATATCCCAACTTTAAATCATGAGCAAGAAGCAGAAGAGAGCTCTCACCATAGACAGCTTTTACGGAGAAAAAATAGAACAGTCCCCAGATCCTGACATTATGAAAATAATCCCAGATGAAGCCACAAAGGCAGACTTAAGTTGGTCTCCCTTTCAGAAGGCTTACCTGGATGATTGCATTAAGAATCTCAAAAGAGAGCTAGAAGAAGAATGGGGAAATAAATTGAGATCAGGGCAACAGAAATATCAAAAACTGGAAAATAGGACTGGTGAATTGGAAAAAGAAAACAGTTCACTGAAAAACAAAATTGGTGAATTGGAAAAAATCACCAATTCACTGGAAAATAAAAATGGTGAACTGAAAAACAAAATTGGTGAATTGGAAAAAGACAACAATTCACTGAAAAACAAAATAGGTGAATTGGAAAAAGACAGCAATTCACTGAAAAATAAAACTGGCAAAATGGAAAAAGAATGCATTGAATCCAGAAATTCAATTGGCCAGCTACAAAAGGAGCTAAAAAAGATAACTGAAGGAAATAATACTCTAAAAATTAAAATTGAACAAATAGAAGTAAATGACTCAATAAGACTTCAAGAATCAGTTAAACAAAAACAAAAAAATGAAAAAATAGAAGAAAATATGAAATATCTCCTAGGAAAAACAACTGACTTGGAAAACAGATCCAGGAGAGACAATTTAAGGATTATCGGACTCCCTGAAAGCCACGATGAAAAAAAGAACTTGGATGCTATCTTCCAGGAAATCATGAAAGAGAATTGCCCTGATGTTTTAGAATCAGAAGGCAAAATTGGCATTGAAAGAATTCACCGATCACCTCCAGAAAGAGACCCCAAAATTAAAACCCCAAGGAATATCGTGGCCAAATTTCAGGACTATCACACCAAGGAAAAGATATTGCAAGCAGCTAGAAAGAAACAGTTCAAATACCGAGGAACTGTCATTAGAATTACACAGGATCTGTCAGCTTCCACTTTAAAGGATCGAAGGGCCTGGAACCAGATATTCTGAAAGGCAAAAGAACTTGGATTACAGCCAAGAATAAGCTATCCAGCTAGAATGAGCATCATCTTCCAGGGAAGAAGATGGTCATTCAATGATACAGGAGAATTTCACCTATTTCTAATGAAAAGACCTGATCTGAACAAAAAATTTGACCTCCAAGTAGAGAACTCAAGAGAAGCATAAAAAGATAAAAAAGGAAGACTCTTGAGAACTATATTTCTACTATAGGTATCCTTTAAAGAATGGCAGTATAATTTGATTTTTCTTTGATAATAATGGAAAAGAAATTAGAGGTGGAAGGGATACCATACTGAAAAAGAAAAAGGGGGGAGGGGGGAAAGGAGGCAAAATAAAGTAAAAATAAAGGAGGTAAAATAAGGCAAAATCTCATAAAGAGTCAGAGAAGATCTAATATAATTGAGGGAAAGAAGGGAGGGCGATGAGTATTGTGTAAACCTTACTCTCATTAGATTGGACTCTAAGAGAGTATATCAGACACATTTGGCTTCAAAGAAAGCATTGACCCTCCTTGTGGGAAGGTAGGAGGGAGGGGAGAAAAGGAAAGGGATAAACTAATAGAAGGATTAGAGGAAAGGTATAAAGGGGAGGGAGGGACTCTAAAGGGAGGAGGATTATTGGTGGGAGGTGATCATCAAGAGCAAAGTACTGGGGAGGAGGGGAAAGAGTAGAGAAAATCATAACTCTGGGTAAATAAGATGGCAGGGAATACAGATGTAGTTATTTTAACTGTGAATGTGAATGGGATGAACTCTCCCATAAAACGGAAGCAGGTAGCAGACTGGATTAAAAGCCAGAATCCTACAATATGTTGTTTACAAGAAACACATCTAAAACATAGAGATACATACAGAGTGAAGGTAAAGGGCTGGAGCAGAATCTTCTATGCTTCAGGTGAACAAAGAAAGGCAGGGGTAGCAATCCTTATCTCGGATCAAGTAAAAACAAAAATAGATCTAATTAAAAGAGATAAGGAAGGAAACTACATTTTACTAAAGGGTTCCATAGACAATGAAGCAGTATCAATACTTAACATATATGCACCAAGTGGTATAGCATCCAAATTCCTAGAGGAGAAGTTAAGAGAGATGCAAGGAGAAATAGACAGTA
>JAJPUD010002931.1:253395-283039 GCA_023553655.1 Myrmecobius fasciatus
GATTTGCCAATATTTTAACATAATTAACATGTAGTGGATATCCTGCCATCTAGGGGAGGGGTGGGGAGTTGGGGGGAAAAATTTGTAACGGAAAGCTATGTAAGGGTTATTGTTGAAGAATTACCCACACATATGTTATGCAAATAAAATAAAATTTAAAAAAAATCATTCAGTTTTTCCAAAAGATCATTTTTTCAGTTAGTTAATCCAAACCTTGATTTTTCACATCTTTAAAACAAGTCTTGGATTTAATGACATTTCTAAGATCCCATCTTCTAACTTTTCATGATTTTAATTGAGAAAATTATAATGATATACTAAACAGATGAGTTGAAACATTTCATTTGATTTGGTCAGTTAATGAATGTTTCTGCATAATTACTGAGCTGGATAAAAACCTTTCATCAGCATTTAAGAATTTAAGAAACAGACTGCAAATCAGGTGTTTTAATTCTTTCCAATAAAATTAACACAAATAGGTTTGTGATAAAGTTTTTCAGAAGTGTTCTATTATCTTCTCTTGTGCACATTTTAAGATCATATAAGATTCCTTGATAGAGTCAGTAGTAGAGAATTTTATTCTATAAATCTTCTGATTATCAGTATCAAGTAAGGCATAATATATGGTCACCAAAGAGGCTTGTCAATTTTCTGGTAGATGTCCAGCAGGGAATCCAAATAGAAGAGGATTTCTTAAAAATGATGACATCCTCCATATATTCTGTCTGCAGATGAAAGATACTGTCCTAATTGCATCAAGCATTGGATTAGTGAGCTTCATAGCTAGTCAGAACTGTCCAACCTGACACTACACACAGGAAAAATCAAGTAGATAAAAAAATGCCTGTTATCTAGACTACAATACATGCTGGATGGACACCCATCCAGCACATTTAATGGATCTGTTATGGAACAGTTTCATTGAGCTGTTCTTAGACAGATATATGCAAATGAACCATGTCCAGCAATTAGTGGAAGAAGAAAGTTAACTATTGTATTTGGAAGATTATTCACAGCTTTCAATGATCCCAAATTGCTGTCTGAAGCAAGCAACTTCCTTTCTTTTTTTAGCTGCAGCCTCCAATGATTTTTTGTGGCTGGTGATCATATATGGCAAAGCACAGTGGAGAAGGTGATGGGACCAAGAGTCTAATTAATTACAGAGAAAACTTGCATATAAGAAGTGATATAAAAATATCTGGGTTTTTTGGATTTCTGGTCCTTGCAAGTGGTACAGATTGTAATCCACTGATATCCATATATTCCCATTAATCCTCCTTAAGCAATCCATTTCACTTTCTGGAGTCTTCTCCTAAATTGTGATTTAGTTGGTGAAGTGCAAACAATATGAAAATAGTGTTATTCTTAGCATCTTGGTTTCCTTTGCCACCACTGTGCTACCATCACTGCAGAAATAGATTGAGGACCACGTTGCTTATTTATTTTATTGGTTTCATTGACTAAAGAATTTTTCACCAAATAGCCAGCCTCTGCTGATGAGCCTCTTCATATACTTCAGTTTGAAAGCCCTTCCAGAAGAGTATTTAATGGCCTCTTGATTCCTTGAGCTGATCTGCTGTTATGGGAGGCATGCCTAACATCAGTGAAATTATGGACCCATTAAGGCCTTTGTATTTAATCACAATCTGCTAGTCATTGCTTCTAGTTTTGCCTTTCAAGATCAAGCATAATAATTTGTTTCACTGTATTTCTTCTGAGTTTTCTCTTTTTTCAGGTTAAACATTCCCAGACTGTTCAGCCAGCTCTCCTATGATATTGTAAGCCCTCTCACAATCCTGGTAGCACTCCTAGATATACTAGAGCTTGCATTGTCCTTTCTAAAATATGGTATCCAGAAATGAATAGTTTTCCAGGTATGCTTTGACCATGGTTGGGTACAATAGAAATATTACTTTTCTCAGGACACAACAATACATTAATGAAGCCTAAGATCACATTAGCTTATTTTATTGTCCTGCTGAGATTTTTGAGATTGCATTCACTTTGAGATTAGAGTCCATTAATATAGATTGGCATTGCCAAAGGCCTTCATACTCTTAATATCTTTATAAGTAAAATTAGTTTCCATTGGGATCCTTTTACAATCAAGTAGGAATGCATAAAATATAAAATTTATCCCTCTTTATTTTCTTTTCCTCTTCCTCAGGAAAGTATATCTATATCTATATATATGTATAGACATCTAATCAACCAACCATTATTTAAGTAACTTCTATGTAATAAATATACACATATTAAAAGTGGGAAAGGGAAGCTCAACACTCAATGAGCTTACATTCTAATGTGGAAGATGAATATATAGAAAATATTTATGTGTAAATATGAAGTCATAAAAACAAACTTATACAAATTAAATGCAAGATAGTTTTAGGAGATAGGGAACTAATAATTGACTAGGGTATAAAAGAATTGCCTTGTTGTAGTGAAAGCCCAGTTGAGACTATGTAATATAAATTTATAGCATGTTCAATCAATAAGCATTTATTACTAGATACTAAGCAGTGAGTATGTAAAGAAAGACAAAAGACATTCCCTGCCCTTGAGGAGCTCACAATCTAATGGGGAGACATCAGGGAGAAAAATATAAAAGACAATCTATGCAGGATAAATAGGAAATAATTAATAAAGGAAAGGTACCACTATTAAAAAAGATTGAGAAGGTTTTCTGTAAAAGGTGGAATTTTATCTGGTATTTGAAGGAAGCCAGAGAAGCTAGGAGGCAAGATGGGGAAGAAGAGCATTGCAGACCAGGAGAATAATCAGAGAAAATGCCTGGAGCTAAAAGTGAAGTATCTTATTTGAGGAACAACAAGAAGAATAGTATTACTGGATCAAAAGTTATATAGGGAGTGTTAGGTATAGGAAGACTGAATAAATTGGGGTGGAGAAAGGAGTTAGGTTATAAAGAACTTGAATGCCAAACAGGATTTTATACTTGATCTTAGAGGTAATTGGGGGTCACTGGAGTTTGTTGAATATGGGTTGCTATTGTTGGACCTGCACTTTGAGAAAATCACTTTGACAGCTAACAGAAGACAGATTGGAATGAGAAGTGACTTGTATCAAGCAGTCCCTCCAGCAGGTTATTGTAGTAACCCAAGCATGAGGTAATAAATACCTGTACCAGGGTGATTGCAGTTTCAGAAGAAAGAAAAAGGCATATTAAGATGTGTTGCAAAGGTGAAATCAATAGGCCTTCGCAACAGATGGATATGCAAAGTGAAAGATGAGTAGAGATGGCACCAAGGTTGAAAACCTGAGGAACTGGGAAGATGGTGGTAACTTCAGTAGTAACAGGGAAGTTTAGAAGGCAGAGAGGCCTTAGATGGGGAAATGAGTTAATCATCAGTATTCTGTCTCTATTCAACATCACTTGAATAAAAGAAGGAGGTAAATGGTGGATGTAATCCAGAGTTGGTCTCTGGCAAAGTGTGATCAGCAGTAAGACAAAAGCAAAAAAATTTTAAAATAGAATCATCCATTCATGGTTTGTCACAAAAAAAAAAAATTTAAGCACCAGTATTAATAGAAAAATTATTACTGTTTTCAGTAGACATCAATAGGGATTTCAAAAGTTAATTATTCAAAACTGAGACACTAATGAAGTATTAATGGAGTTGTAAACCGTTCCAACCATTCCGGAGCACAATTTGGAATTATGGTCAAAGGGATATAAAACTGTGCATACCCTTTGATCCAACAATACTATTGCTAGGTCTTATATTCCAAAGATATCCAAAAAAGAGGAAAAGAATCTATTTGTACAAAAATGTTTTCAGCTGCTTTTTGAAGGGAAGCCCATCAATTGGGAATGCCTGAACAGGCTGTGATATGTGATTGTGATGGAATATCATTATGCTATTAAAAATGACAAACAGAATGATTTATTTTTTTAATTAAAGCTTTTTATAAAATTTTCAACATTTACCTTTGCAAAACCTTGTGTTCCAAAATTTTTTTTTCTCCTTTTCCCCATCCTCTCCCCAGATGGCAAGTAATCAAGTATATGTTAAACATGTGCAATTCTTCTATACATATTTCCATAATTATCATGTTGCACAAGAAAAATCTGATCAAAAAGGAAAAAAAAATGAGAAAGAAAACAAAATGCAAGCAAACAACCACAAAAAAGAGTCAAAATATTATGTTGTGATCCATACTCAATCCCCATAGTCTCTCTCTGGGTGCAGATGGCTCTCTCCATCACAAGGCCATTGGAACTGTCCTGAATCACTTGACTGTTGAAAAAAGCCACAACCATCAGAATTGATCATTGTATAGTCTTGTTGTTGCCGTGTATAATGATCTCCTGGTTCTGCTCATTTCACTTAGCATCAGTTCATGTAAATCTCTCCAGGCCTCCTCCATAACATTCTTATACCATAACTTATTCAGCTGTTTTCCAACTGAGGGGCATCCCCTCACTTTCCAGTACCTTGCTACCACAAAAAGAGCTGCCACAAACATTTTAAGCAGGATGATTTCAAACATGGAAAGACTTATTGAACTAATGCAAAGTGAAGTGAATAGAACCAGTAGGATGTTGTACACAGTGACAGCAATATTATATGATGTTCCACTTTGAATGACGTAGCTGTTCTCAGCAATACAGTGATCCAAAGACTAATGTTGAAGCATATCTCTACAAAAAGAACTGATATTGTTTGAATACAGACTGAAGCATGCTATTTTTCACTTTCTTTTCATTCCATCCTTCCTTCCTTCCCTGCATCCTTCCTTTCTTATTCAAGTCTTCTTGAACAAAATGACTAATATGAATATGTTTTACATGATTGCATATGTATAATCTGTATTGAATTGCTTACTGTCTCAGAGGGAGGAATAGAATGTGGAACTCAAAATAAAAAAAATGATAAATGTTTTAGCATGTAATTGGGAGGAGGGAATAAAATATATTAAAAAGAAGTTCATTATTCATGAGAAACAAATATATGTTATTGTATGCATTACTAAAAGAAATTCTTGGTTTCATCAGTATGGGATAAAAACTGAGAATTCTTTTCAAATATGATCTGTCACTTTATGTCAATAATCCTTCCATTAGCTCAAGTACATCTTCATGCATTAATTAGTACATAGTAGCCTTCATCAGTTGCTGTGGCAAAGTAACAGTTAATAATAATAATTTATTATTTGATTATCAGTCAACATCTATATACTTAATCTGTTCTTTAAATAGCAGGCACATAGTTACTGTTAAACCCAATACTCCAATGTTGACAACTTGGTGGGAGCTATGACCTTGCATTTTGATGGAATACCCTTTGATAACCCAGGCTCATCACCATGTTATGTTAAGGGGCAAAAGTAAGATTTTAATTGAGAATACATTGTCATATTATAAGAATAAATACTGCAAGAACAACTCAATGATAATAGTTTACATTTATATTAGCTGGGATCCCTAGCAGAAAATTTTACAACTGCCCCTTCAAAAAAGTTCTCCCTTCACTTGATAGAAATTGTGTTGGAAAGGACAAGATTTTGTTTTAGGATTTGGAATTTAAAATAGAACTTTCATAAATACCTATGTTGCAGACCAAACCTGGACCACCCAAGAGGCCAAAGACCTATTTTGGAAGATCAGCCCTAGTATACTGCTACAACTGCTCTCGGAAAGGCCATTATGGATATGTAAGTTTTAATACTTTCTACCTGGTTGTTACTTACGTATGTCATGATCTAGTGGTCACAACAAACTCCATTTGGAATAGTAGCTAAGAGTCATAGAAAAGAAATGTATAACTTTAAATATATGCTGTGCCATAAATTTGGAGAATTCTTTTCAAATGTGATCTATCAGTTTATGTCATCTACAGAGTGACATAATGCAGCCAGTATTCTCTATTTTTTTTTTAAGTTGTGAGCAAACAATTATGTAACAGAAGTGTAACTTCTTGAAGGAAAGGAATATATATATTTTTTTTTAACTTTGTATCTTCAGCATCCTGCACAATGTTCATGCTGAATAACAAGTGCTGGGTGAGCAACATAAAACGGAACATACATGAATTTGATTTAATGTGATCAAATGAAGCAGGATCTAATTTGAAATATTAAATTTTGTGAAATAGTAAATTTTGAGCTTAGTGCAATAGATATTAATCTCAGTTGGAATCAGATTGGCTACAGGGGTATCAAACTAGCCTGTGTGCCACCCAAATTTGGGAGTATACCCAACCAGGTTAGAATATAATTGGGAAATATAACATGATATAATATACATATTGTTAACTTGTTGTTTTCTAATATGTAGTCTATAGGGATCAGATTCTGTTTGAGTTTGACATCCCTGTACTAGATCATTTAACCTCTCAATGTTCTGTAAGACTTTAAATTAGTCTGGATCAATAAAGGAAATTCCTTTCCAAGAGTTCCCTATGTAGATGAAATCACAGGTCCAAAAAAACCCCCAAACTTTTACATAATAGGCTGGATTTTTGTTCATTATAATAATAAATGTCAGGGGATTCTCACAAATGAATACATGGTAATAATTTTATAATCATATGAATTTTTTTTTATTTTTTATTTTCTTGTTCTTTAGATAACATTTCTTTTTTTATTTTTTTTATTTTTTATTTTATTAATACTTTTTATTTGCAAAACATATGTATGGGTAATTCCTAAACATTAACCCTTACAAAGCTTTCTATTACAAATTTTTCCCTCCTACTCCCCACCCCTCCCCTAGATGACAGGATATCCACTACATGATAATTATGTTAGAATACTTAAGAAATCGAATATATGTATAGTTATTGCATCATTTTTTGTGCAGGAGAAATCATATCTACAAGAAAGAATAATCTGATAAAGGAAATACAATGCAAGCAAACCTCAATAGAGAACATGAAAATGTTATGTTGTGGTCCACATTTCACATCCCTCTCTCTGGGTGTATGTGGCTCTCTTCACCGAACAATTGGAACTGGTTTGAAGCATTTCATTGTTGAAGAGAGTGATGTCCATTAGAACTGATGCTCATATAGTATTGTTGTTGCCATGTATAATGATCTCCTGGTTCTGCTCACTTCACTGAGCATCAGTTCATGCAAGTCTCTCCAGGCCTCTCTGAAATCGTCCTGCTGGTCGTTTCTTACAGAACAATACCATAACATTCCATAACATTCCATATTCCATATGGAATATTCCATAACATTCATATACCATAATTTATTCAGCCACTCTCCAATTGATGGGCATCCATTCAGTTTCCAGCCACTACAAAAAGAGCTGCCACAAACATTCTTGCACATGTGGGGCCCTTTCCTTCTCTTATGATTTCTTTGGGATATAAGCCCAATAGAAACACTGTTGAGTCAAAGAGTATGCATAGTTTGATAACTTTTTGAGCATAGCTCCAAATTGCTCTCCAGAATGGCTGGATCCCTTCACAGGTCCACCAACAATTCATCAGTGTCCCAGTCTTCCCACATCCCCTCCAACATTTATCTTTATCTTTTCCTGTCATTTTAGCCAATCTGACAGGTGTGTAGTGGTACCTCAGAGTTGTCTTAATTTGCATTTCTCTGATCAATAGTGATTTGGAGCACCTTTTCATATGATTATAAATAGTTTTAATTTCCTCATCTGAAAATTGTCTGTTCATATCCTTTGACCATTTATCAATTGGAGAATGGCTTGAATTCTTATAAATATGAGACAATTCTCTATATATCTTAGAGATGAGACCTTTATCAGAACCCTTAAATGTAAAGATGATTTCCCAATTTGATGCTTCCCTCTTTAGATAACATTTCAATGTTAACTTTTCCTTATTACTTTGTACATCTTAACCATTATGACATATACTCATAGAAAAACGTAGGATGTGATTTCTAAGCCAAGGTTATTTGTCTGTCTGACTACCTCTTCAGAGGTCTCTGATCAGCTCATCTAAAAGCTTTATTACTATGGTGTCTAAAATTTAGAATTTTGATTTCTTGTTGCATTTGACATATTTGAAAAGTAGTAAAGTCCATTATAATATTTATCTTAAGTAGCCTTGGGATTTCTCCAGAAAGATCCTGAACTTTTCTAAGTATACTGTGAGAGAGAATTTAACACCTCTAGCTGGTCTTTGTTTAATTTACCAGTTCTGTCTTATTACAGACATTTTTCATACAGTATTCATTGTAAACTTTCAGGGTTGATTTTCATTTAAGGAATGCTGTTAAAAAACCATAGTTGCATTGCTTCTGAGTAGTAATCTCTTTAAAGTAAGGCTTCAAAAGGATGAGAATTCCTATTTTATTTGTTAAAAAGAAAATTAAATTTCTATGTTCCATCATATGTGCTGTTATCTGTTAATGAAGACAAAAATCTGTTATGAGTCTTTGAAATTTATCCCTGGAAATCTAGGATTAGGTAATTTTAAATTTATAATATGAACTTGACATCCTCATACCAGAGATGACAAACTCTCAATTATCCAAATTTACAGTGGAAGAAAAGCAATGGTGTAGATAATCCAAAATAGTAGATAATATGAAAATAATTTATATGAACAAGTATAGATTTTCCATACTGATGGAAAAGACTAGTGATGTGGATAATCAAAAAATAATTTACATTTGACTTTGTAAAATATTTTTGTATAATATAACTCCAAATGACTGGATTAATCTGAACCAAATATGATCCAGATATAACAAAAATCAGTCTAGCGAGATGTCTGGGAATGTTCCTCTCCAATTTATTTTATGCATTTCAATTCAATACATTTTTATTGTGTTCCTACTATGTGCAAGACAGCATGCTAAGTGATAAGGAAGGATACTAAAGAGTTCTTGCTCAAGCAATTTCAAGGATCAGTATGGTGGAATTAGTCCCCGATTCCTATAGTGTTAGAAGATTTAGCTAAAATGAATTTTATGTATATAGAAATTATTAATAATCTCCTGTACTACAACCCTTAGTTTCTGTTCATTCCATTCTGATGTGATAGGAAGAGAGCTTGAGCTAATAGTAGAAAATCTGGGTTGAAGTTTTGCTTTGACACTGGCTGTGAGTATGATCTGGAGGAAGTCACCTCTATTTTTGCAGTTTTCTTAACCACCTACCTATTATGTGCCACACACATGCAGGCATTATAGAAAGAATTCTTATTTGACCTGCCCAATTTTGTAACACTTTAACAAACAATGCAAAGGACTTAAGATCATTTGATCAACAGTGGTAGAAAGTTATTACTAGAAAACAACATAGATACTCACCAACATGAGACTGAATGCAGACTTTGTCATTTGCTGACTAAACAGCTTGCATGGGTGATTTACACCCTTTACACACACAGATGTTCTTTGGTATAGTTCTTACTTTGGTGTTGGTTTTTCCCATGTGCTCTTCATTGTGCATCCTGAATGCAGGCCCAAACAGCCTGCCAACCAATTTGTGACCAGGCTTCACAGATCCAAGGTTCATTACATGGCTTACCAGCTTCAGCTTCAGATAGCCAACAACTTCAGGAACACTGTCAAGACCATTCGCTGACATGTCTCCTACTTTCCCCTACAGCCTCAGGTTGTGACATCATTCTCCTTTGTCCTAATACATACACTTTTCCAGAACCCTAGTGATTTTTAGTTTAAGAAATTACTATCATGATGGAAGTGTGAAATAAAGTAGAGGAAAAGGTTTAAAAAAAAATCCCATCTATCATATACAGAGTCATAGGTAATGCTAATACTAAGGTAATTTGGTGCCTTCATTCATAATGAAGGAAATGCTAAATTTCAATTAGTGAAAAATATTCTTTTTTTCTCTTTCATATGTTCAGACCTACTGAAATGTTAAGGGTCAATAGATCCTAAGTTAAGAATATTTAGATTAGTACATCTTTCTTTTTACAGTCCCTCTAACAATTGCCATTTCCTTCCTTTTGTTTTTTTTTTTTTCGGGGGGGCGGGGTGTTTTTTGTTTGTTTGTTTTGGGCCATATTTGCCAATCTGGTAGGTAATTTCTGTTCAGAATTAGTGAAAAACAAAGGAACAAATTGATCTTTCTTTAATATGGTAAATAACATCTGTCTAAAACTAACAACCAACATATCTAATAGAGATAAACTAGAGACCTTTCTGATAGGTCAGAGATAAAGCAAGGATGTTCATTATCCTCATTTTTATTAACAGTCTTAGAAATGCTATATATGTGATAAGGAAAAAATTGAGGGAGCAAACATAGGCAAAAAGGGGGGAAATATCACTTTTGTGGTTAATAAGATGGTCTATGTAATGAATCTTAGAGAGTCAGCTAAAATTAATTGATACATTTAATAACTTTGTCACTTCTACAAATTACCAACAAAACCTAACATAAGAGATAGAAAAATAAATTCCATGCAGAACATTATGGTATAAACATATTATGAAATACTAGTGTGTTTTATGAAATGAAGGAACTGATTCAGCAAAACCCGGGGAGACTTTATGAACTCTGATGCAGAGTAAACTGAGAAGAATCAAGATAAAATATTGTATATTTGTATTAGTAGCTTGGATAAAGACATAGATAGCATTCCTATCAAATTTGCTAGAAAAGATAGCTTTGTGTGACAGTGTTCAAAAGGATCTTGACAGGTTTAGAGCATTGCTCTGAATCTAATCAGATGAAATTCAGTAGGAATAAATATTAAGTCTTACACTTGAGTACAAAGCATCAAGTTCACAAGTACAAGCTGGAAAAGGCATGTAGTAGTTCTGAAAAGATCTCAGGGTTTTAGTGGGCTGTTAGTTTACTAGGAGTGCAGCTAGGTGACATGGAGGATAGAGTGCTGGGCCTGAATCAGGAAGACTCATCATTCTGAGTTTAAATCTGACCTCAGACACTTCCTAGCTGGGCGATCTGGGCAAGTCACCATTGCCTCAGTTTCCTCATCTGTAAAATGAGCTGGAGAAAGAAATGGCAAACTACTCTTGTATTTTTGCCAAGAAAACCAAAGATAGAATCACCAAGAATGAGACATGGCTGAAAAGCACTGAACCACAAGCTCACTATGAGAAAGCAGTGTAGCATGATTTAAAAAAAAAAAAAAAAAGCTGCTGTGATCTTAGTCTCCATTAACAGGTTTAGGTTTAGGGCGGTGATAGTCCCACTGTACTTTGCCCTTGTCAAACGGAATCTGGAGTATTGTGATCAGTTCTAAGACATTAAGGGACTAAAGAACATACAGAAGAGAGCATGCAGGACCAGAGAGGCTCTTGAAACCTAATTACATGAGAATCAGATGAAGGAAATATAAATGCTCACCTGATCAAGAAAAGACTGAGCGTGAAGGTAGATAGATGATTGTTGTCTTCGGGTATTCAAAGGATTGTCCTATGAAGGAAGGATTAGATTTGTTCTTTTTGACCCAGAGAGAACCAAGAAAAATAGAAAATGAAAAGGTAAATTTAGTCTTGAGGTCAGGAAGAACTTCCCAACATTATTCATAGCTGTCCACAGTGGAGCTGACTGCCCAGAGAGCCTGTTCAGGCAGAGGCTGGAGAACCTTTTGTCAGGAATGTTAGAGTGGATTTGTTTGTGGTTTGACTTAGATGATTGTTGAGTTTTCTCCCAGTTCTCAACTTCTGTGGTTCTATGTGATTCTACAAGAGTCATCAACTAACTTAATCTATTATATTTTATTTATTTATTTTTATTAAAAGCGTTTTATTTACAAAACATATGAGTGATTTTTCTACATTGACCTTTGCAAAAAAAAAAAAAAAAACATTTTTTTTTTCCAAGCTTTTCCCCTCCTTCCCCCCACCCCTAGATGACAGGTAATCTGTACATATCTATACAGTTATCTTACTGCACAAGAAACATCAGATCTAGAAAGAGAAGAAAAAAAACAACCTAAGAAGGAAAACAGAATGCATGGAAATATTCACAGAAAGCATTAAAATGCTGTGTTATGGTCCATACTCAGTTCCCACAGGCCTCTCTCTGGATGTATATGACTATCTTCATCGCTGAACAATAGGAACTGGTTTGAATCACATCATTGTTGAAGAAAACCATGTCCATCAGAATTGATCATCGTATAGTCTTGTTGCTGTGTATAATGTTCTCCTGGTTCTGCTGATTTCACTCAGCATCAGTTCATGCAAGTCTCTCCAGGCCTCTCTAAAATCATCCTGCTGGTTGTTTCTTACAGAACAATAATATTCCATGACATTCATATACCATAATTTATTCAGCCATTCTCCAGTTGATGGGCATCCACTCAGTTTCCAGTTTCTAGCCACTACAAAAAGGGCTGCCACAAACATTCTTGCACATGTTGGGTCCCTTTCCCTCCTCTAAGATCTCTTTGGGATATAAGCCCAATAGAAACACTGCTGGGTCAAATGGTATGCACAGTTTGATAACTTTTTGAGCATGGTTCCAAATTGCTCTCCAGAATGGTTGGATCCGTTCACAATTCCACCAACAATGTATCAGTGTCCCAGTTTTCCCACATCCCCTCTAACAGTTATCATTATCATTTCCTGTCATTTTAGCCAATCTGACAGGTGTGTAGTGGTATTTCAGAGTTGTCTTAATTTGCATTTCTCTGATCAATAGTGATTTGGAGCACCTTTTCATGTGACTAGAAATAGTTTCAATTTCTTTGTCTGAAAATTGTCTGTTCATGTCTTTTGACCATTTATCAATTGGAGAATGGCTTGAATTCTTATATATTTGAGTCAATTCTCTATATATTTTAGAAATGAAGCCTTTATCCGAACCTTTGAATGTAAAAATATTTTCCCAGTTTACTGCTACCCTTCTAATCTTGTCTGCATTCATTTTGTTTGTACAAAAACTTTTTAACTTGATATAGTCAAACTTAGCTATTTTGTGATTAATGATGACCTCTAGTTCTTCTTTGGTCACAAATTCCTTCCCCCTCCACAGGTCTGAGAGGTAAACCATCCTACATTGTTCTAATTTGTTTATAATATCATTCTTTATGCCTAGATCATGAATCCATTTTGACCTTATCTTGGTATATGGTGTTAGGTGTGGGTCAATGCCTAATTTCTTCCAGACTAGTTTCCAATTATCCCAGCAGTTTTTGTCAAATAGTGAGTTTTTATCCCAAAAACTGGGGTCTTTCGGTTTAATCAAACACTAGATTACTATTGTCATTGAGTATTTTGTCCTGTGAACCTAACCTATTCTACTGATCCACTACTGTATTTCTTAGCCAGTACCAAATGGTTTTGGTGACCACTGCTTTATAATATTAACTTAATCTATTATAAAATAGTTCTCTCTTTAATTCTTTCTTAACAAGGGTTGGTTTACGGGTGAGGGAGAAGGAATAGAGAAAAGGATGTTTGAGGAAATTAAGGTTTTGCAAAAACAAAAAATATCTATAAGAAAAAGATATATTCAGAAGTGAGAAACAAGGACAAATAACAAAGAATGTATGACATTCCAGACAAACAGGAGTACGAAAACTCAAAATGTTCTAAAGCTGGCATGAAAGGTGAAGATTTTAGCTATATTGGAGACAAAGAGAAATATCAAAGAAAATAGAGTCATTGGCTGAACCACTAAACTTACGCTTTATTTTTGGCATCTGCCAAAGAGAATGAATTTTGGGCACTGAAAAGAATAAAATTGGCCAGTAGAAACTTCAAACCCAAGAAAAAATGAGACATAGTGACTTTCTAGCAGTCCTTGATGAGTTCAGACAAGGTAGTCTCAGACTAGACAAAACTAGCACTAGGGTGCTAGTGTCCTAGTGTACTAAAACATATTAAATGAAAAAAAAAGTATTAGATGTAATTTCTAAAGCAGAGTCAGTGATTTTTAAAATATGGTGGAGAATGGGAAAGGTACTAGGTCCAGAGAAAGGCAAATGTCATGATCTTCCAAAAAGGAAAGAGTATAAACATATAAACCTGTGCACTTGACTTCAATTATTACAGGAAGTGCTGAATATCTGTAAAGAAAACAGCGATCACAAAAAACCAACATTATATCATCAAAATCAGGTCATAACAGACTAACCTTACTTCCTTTGACAGGATTCCTAGACTAGTAGATCAAGAAAATACTATTTATAAAACTTACCAGATTTTAGCAAAGTAGTTGACAGTCCCTAGCACAATAGTTCCTTGTGGACAGGATGGAGGGAGAGATGTGAAGTAGGCAGAACTTGTTGAATGGCTCGATCCAGTCATTAATACTTTGTTGTAACTTCAAAAAATAATTCTTTATAGAATGCCCCAGGAAGGGATCCATGCTTGGGACAGTATTGGTTAATATTTTTATCAATGATTTAGACAAAGATTGGATGCTTATCAAATTTGCAGTTAACACAAAACTAAAAGGCATAACTGACACAATGAAAATCCAAAAAGATTTCAGTAGTCTCAAATGTTGGGGTGATTGGACAAAGAAATTTAATGAGGATAAATAAATGTAAATTCCTACATTTGAGTCCAAAAATTCAATTTCACTTGTTTTTGTACAAGGTGTAGAAGATGTGATTAAATATTAGTTCCTATGAACAAGATCTCAGATTTTGATGTATTGTTAGTGCAGAAGGAGTCAAATCATGTAATAAGACATTAGGAAAGCTGATGGGCTTCATAGAGAGATTGAGGGGCCTGGCTGAGGGCTATAATATCCTTGTATGCTTCTCTGGTGAGACTTCACATGGAATAATTTCTTCTCCATCAGATGCCATATTTTAGAAAAGCCACTGAAAAAACAGAGTGCCCAGAGAAAGAAACTGGGGGTAGTTAGCCTGTTAAAAAAAAAAAAAAAAAAAAGATGGAATTGAACTTCATAGTAATTTTTAAGTTAATTTAAAGAGCTATTACATGAAATAAGAAATACATTCTGTTGCTTGACTTCAAAGGACAGAACTAAGAGTGGCAGATGGAAAGAGAGATTTAGGTTTGATAAAAGAAAAAACTTCACAATGAGAACCATTGAAAGTGGAGCAACTTTATGCCCATAAATGTTGGGTTCCCTTTCAGAAAAGGTCTTTATGGGTATTCATTGAGAATATTGTAGAGGGGCAGCTAGATAGCGCAATGTATAGAGCACCAGCCCTGAAGTCAGGAGGACCTGAGTTCAAATTTGGTCTCAGACACTTAACACTTCCTAGCTTTGTGACCCTGGGCAGTCTACTTAACCCCAATTGCCTCAATAACAAAAAGAGAGAGAGAGAATATTGTAGAGAAGAATTTTTTCAGGTAGCCTCTGAGGTCCTTGCAACTCTGGATTGCAACAACATCCTCAATAAGAAATGGAGGAGGAATGTGGAATGCTGAGAGAAAATTTTTTAAAGTTGCTTAAAGGCAAGTAATTCATCATGAAAATTTCATAAGATTAGATTTCATCAGAAATTTTACTGTATACCATAAATTGGGATATTACAGTGAACTTTACTATACACTTGTAATGCCTAATTTACAAAGTAGATGTCAACAATAATTGCCACAATTCAAATAAATTGTGACCCTAAGTAATAATCTATTTCATTGAATATTGTATTAAGTGCAAGGCACTAGGGAAATAAATACAAACTTAAAACAGGTCCTGCCTTCAAAGAGATTATAATAATAATGGGCATTAAATCAGAATGCAAGGCCTATGTAAGAATGCAAAGCACTTTACATTTATTGTCCCATTTGATTGCAAAAGTCCTTTATGTTTACAGATAATATCTCTATTTTACATATGAGTCTAAGGTCCAGAAAGGTGACTTGTTCAAATCTACATAGCTAATAAATGGAGGCCTCAGGATTGAATTTGCTTCTGACTCCAAGTCTAGTGCTATATCATTACACCAACCTGCTCTGAGTTTATTATTACTTTCACATATATAACTGTCTTTAATCTAGTAAAAATATAAATTTCTATAATGATTCTTGAAAGTTGTAATACTAAATATAATTTTCAGGAGTGCACAGAAAGACGAATGTTAAGTGGAACATTTCCAACAGTGCCATTCATCTACTACTATGATAAGGAGCATGATATCCAGGATCATGAACAAAGAATACAGTGGAAAGTAGAAGGTAAGATGAGGTGTCTTGGTGAATTGGTTTTGCAGTGATGCCTGAGATCTCTTGAAGCTCTAAATTCATAATCTCATGATATCTTTGCATACAGTGATAATGCTGTTTTTGTGTCTGTGGCATTGAAAATGGACCCATTTATGATCTTCACTTTGTTATGCTGATCTCCACATTGTTCAATTGAGTAAATTTCTAAAAATGTTTACTATAATCTGTGTATTCCTAGGTTTTAAAATATTGGTTTAATTTGTTTTCTTTCCAAGCAAGTACTTTTTTAAGATCTGCATTTATCTGTTATTTACTTCATGGGAACAAATAGGTATCTTGCCAGCATCCAGCCTCCTCTTTGCTGTCAGAATCCTAGTAATAGCTGGCATTGATTCAGCGCCAGCTGTGTGCCAGGACACAGACATTCTCTTATTTGATCTTCACAACAAGATAGTAAATGTATTAACCTATATCACAGATTAGGAAACTCTGGCCCCAAAATGAAAAGGTTGTGACTTACCCGTGGGTACCAAGCTAAGAAGTCTTAGGAGCAGAAGCATAGTACAGAATCCATGTTTTTATGGCCTTCCAAACCACCACGTTATCTCTCCAGCTAAGCTAGCCAAGGAGCTCCCCATCTGCTTGGTTCCCAAGAGAACTTGAGAAGATCACAGTTACTGCCTGTCTGTATGGGTGGGTACACTCCCTTGTTAACAAGGTGAGATTTTTTTTGGAGGGGGGAAAGAGGTTATCTAAATCCCTCATAGTGTAAACTATTCCCCAGTTCTGCTCTGTGAAAGTACAGAATGGCTTGTCCAGGTAGTTATGAAGTTATGTTATGAAGTCACCTCTCATTTTCATTTTTAATTAAGCTTCATAGGTATCTTTTTGTTTTAAATACCTGTCATTTCTAGATTTACACAAATAATAACTGAGAAGAACAGTTAGGCAAAACAAATGAACCAAGTGACCATGCCTGACCACGTCTACAGCATATTGTATTTGTGTTCCCCACCTCTCTAAAAGGAAGACTATGTTTCTACATCTCTTCTGTGTGTATATTGTTCATTTTTTTCAGTACCAAAAAACCATCTTGTTTAAATTTTTTTGCATTATTTCTGGACCTTTGGAAAGCCTTTATGTTCCCTCTGGACCTCCTTTAAGTTTTTCCTGCTTTCAGTGGGATGTTCCATGTTTAGTAAATACAGAGAAAGAATAATTTCTCAGCTCTTTCATGTTTTTGTTTTAGATTAATTCCACTATGGCACAGATTGATAAATCCTTTGTGATTTATAAGTCTTTTTAATCTTTAATAATCAATCCTGGGTTGTGATTTTTTGTTTTAGGCTTTATTTTCTATAGTTCATTTTTGGTTCTCAAGTACTTTCCTCTTGAGTAGGTTTTGTCCAATTTTTGATTGACCACTTCTGTAACATGTCATGGTCATTCCTGTTCTCCATTTACTCTAACACCAGGCTCTTGGTTACATATCTCCAGGTCTTGACAAAATCTTTAGCAGCAGCTTCAGAAGAAAAATCCCTGTGAAATGTCATCACAAGGGGCCTCTAATCACCCCATTAAAGTAGGATCCCCAATCTGTCCTTGGCTCAGAATGTCATGTTGGGACCATGTCCAAAGTTTTCCTGAAGGCCAGATTATAGCTTTGCCTTAAAGCTTGTTTCACTATCACTTGAATTGATTTAACAAGTTCCATTTCAGAAAACTAAAAATTATAACATTTTTATAACTCTCTACAAAATGTCTCAGGCATTGTGCTAAAGGCTTCATAATTATTGATCCCTACAACCCTGGGAAGTAGGGGCTATTATTATCCTATTTTACAGAGAAGGAAATTGGGACCAAGAAAAGTGATGTGACTTGCTCAATTTTTATTTAAGAGACCTTTTAAAATAAACTTTGCCAAACTAGCTTTGTCTCAATTTTGTACAAGGCTGCTAGTCTAAATTGGGAAAATTCTCTAGATATTTATTTTCATGTCGTTGATATTTGAAGTCTCCCATATAGGCTAGCTAAATTACACTGAAATGATTTTGTAAGTAGTAGAGCAGCTAGATGCACAGAACATTAATGTCTGCCCAGAGTCTACCCAAAGGAAGTTTTCACAGGGCTTATTCACACTGCTAGCCCCCATTCTTTCTATTCAAGACTTTTTTCCATGATTTGAAGACGTAGTTGTGCTTCTCAGTTTGCCAAATAAATGAAGACAGAAAGGATCATTAATACATTAGCCAATGGAGTCAGATGTCAAAAACATTTTGAGAGCTTAGAACAGTGACCACAGTTAAGATGAAATAATAAAGGGATCTAGATATAGGTTAAGTTAAATAAATAGGAGTCAAAATAGACCTTAGGTTAAAATAAAAGCCAACTTCATAAACATGTTATTAGGGTATATGTGTCTTAAGATCAATTCATGTGAAGGAAAAACTCCTTTAGGAATTTTAGTTGGCTGTATAAAACAGCAGCAGTGTTTTATAATTAAAGGAGCACTTAGGTTTGGTATCAGTGAGTCTGGATTCAACCTCAATTCAATAGCTTATTATCTATATGATTTTGTTTTAAGTGATTTAATTTTATATCTGTAAAATGAGGGGTTTCAACTAGATGACTTAGGCCCTTAAACCTCAAAATCAGATGATTTTATGAAATTTAGGAAGTCACATTATACTGTTCCTAAGATTATCCAATTTAAAGTTTAAAGAGTCTTTATAAGTCATTTAATTTATTCCATCATATCATATAATGCTCAAAACATTTCACTCTCTTCTGAGTTGATCAGAACTGAGCTTCACATTTTAAGAGGGACGAACTGGTATGAATGCAATGGAGGACAATCAAGTCAGCAATGAAACTCAGAACCATGTTATATGAGGATTAATTAAAGGAACTGGGGATATTTAGAAAAGGAAAAACTAATGTCAGAATATATCTGTTACAGTATTTGAAATGCTGTCTGGAAAAGGACACCAAAGGACAGAACCATAACCATGGCTAAAACCAGGATAAAAGTTCCAAAGGAAGCAGATTTTAACTTGGTATAAGGAAAAATTTTTTAACCTGTCTAAAAATAGATACTAGAGGTATTCACAGAATTTGTACAGTTACTTGCCAGAGTTTTTGTAGGAGGGATTTATTCATCAGAGGATTCAATTAGGTGACTTAAATGTATCCTTTAAACTCTTAAAATTCTGTGATTCTAATAGATGTAAGTTTCTGCCATCTATTAATACGTGCTTCACAGCACTTACAGATTGTAGATTATTTACAGTCCTACATGGTGTAGTGGGTTTCTCCAGATTCTAAATATGTAAAAACACTTATATTTTCTAGAACTTCAAAAAAATGGAGAGCTTCCAAGACCAGCCAAGAGACCCCATTTGGAACCAACAAGCAGGAGTCACTATCATGGAATAAAGAAGAGACACACCCTACAAGAAGACTACAAGTGGCATCAAGAAAAGAAATATCTCAGAAGAACAAAAATGGGTAATTGGAGCAGTAGAAGTCAAGAAAAAAAATCCAGGAGGGATGTTCAAAGGTGGTATGATGCAGATGAGGACTTTATCAGAGGACCCAGAAGTCATTCTTCCTCTCATAGGTCCTCTCACTTAGGATACCATCACCGAAAGATGAGTGGAGGGGAACTTTGTAAAAAGGGTAAATGGGAGAAGTATAAGAAAGGAGAGAGAAAAAGAGCAGATGATGAGGAAGGTTTATTCCTTATTAAGCAGAGAAAAAGAAAATCAAAGATGAAAAACAACTGCTGACTTGGCAATTGTGTAATAATTTGGTGTCCTTGTCTGCCTGTGCCCTGACATTGTATTTTCTTACCTCATTAAAGAAGTAAGAAGTGTTTATTCCAGCTCTAAAGAAGTTAAGCTCACTGAACAAAGATCATTGAGCTCTCTTGGCTTCTATTTTTTAAGCAAATGATTTGCTGTTCTCTGTGACCAACAAGTTGTTTATTGTATGAGAAGGTAAAAAGGTAAATTAGCTTTCCATTTTCAGGACTATTCATATTTGATAAATTATACTTTTGACTTAGAAGCCTGGGAATAAGAAAGCTTAATTTTGTGTCGTTGATTTTTTTTAAAAAGTCCTTTTAAATATACTTTACCAAGAAAAATAGTTTATTAAATGTCATTCATCTACAGTCCACATTTTTTTTAAAAAAACAAAAGACTTGCAATAAAAAAGAAGTGAACAATGATAAGAAAATTTATTCAGTGATTTTCAAGATTCCTTTTTAAACCAATTGGGAAAATTTAAAACATGTTTTGTTCTTTGTCCAATTTCTCCTGCTTCTAAAGCTTGTTCTGAAGCCATGCTTTGTAAGGAACATGACAGTCTGGCTTTGAAAATGAGTGAGGTATCCTAAGTACATTATGATTATGAAATTATTGAGGCATTAAGGAGATAGGGAACCAACCTGAGCTTTAGAAAACAGAAGAAATCATCTTGTTATAGCTAGCAAAAGAAACAAAAGTTCTGGCAAATATATGAAAAGGAGAATAAATCAAGGTTTCAATGTAATCATTAAAAAATGTTTTTCCTCAGTGTGAAAATCATCCTAAAAAAGTCAGTCACTCAAATGTGTTTAAAAAAAAACTTTTAAAAAATAAAAATCACAACATTTATTACTGTGTAAATTAAAATTACTTGGCTTTTAAAGAGGTTGTGATATATTTTTTGTACTTTGTTAAGATATATTAAGAAAGTGTGAACTAGGCACTGAAATAAAATCACACAGTAGTATAGTGAATTAAATTTGTCCTTTACATGAAAAGAAAATAAACAATTATTATATGGGATTATTATATGGAGGTAAGGGGGATGAAGTTAATAAAAAATAAATATAACAGTTTATTTCCTTGATCACTCAAAATCCGTCCATAAGACTTCCTGTAGAGCTAAAGTGTGGTGTAAATTAAAACAGTTGTGGTTGAAAGGTGATGAGAGTCAAGAAATTAGAGAAAAGAGGGACCTTAGGGAGCACCCACATGGGTAAGAGAATGAAAAGAGCATTGTCTCAAAAAACAAGAAAAGAATGTATCAAAGGAAGTGGTCAACAGTGTTGTATGCTGCAGAGAAGTCAATTGGATTGTGATTGGGCTCTTAAATTTTTCTTCAACTAGCAAAACTGGCATTTATATAGCACTTAAACATCTGTAAAATGCTTTACACATATTTTATTTTATCCTCACAGTAATCCTGGGAAGTAGGTACTATTATTATACTTATTTTACAGATGAAAAAACTAAGGCATTCCAAAATTAAGTGATTTGTCCAGGGTCATGTAGCCAGTAAATGCAAAGAAAGTTTTGGATTGAGGTCTCTGTGACCCAAGGTTCAGTACACTAACCACTGTTACATAAATCCTTCCATCCAGCAGGAAATAGGCAGATTATCTCACCTAGAATGTAGCTTGCTGACTGGGATTTCCTACCAACCCAGCCCTAGGTTAACTTAAAAAACTACAACTATTAACCTAGATATTGTGCTCTAATCTAGTGAGTCTAAATAAAACTACCTAAAATAAATATCTTTGTCTTCTAATCTCATGCCCAAAGAATAATCAGCATTAATAGCTTCCTCAGCTAATTTGTAAGTATTTCTCTATTAGAACACAAGAAACTGAATTTTTTTTAATTCAGGGGGTAGAAGGGATGGGGAGGAAGAACATGTTGTGAAGAATCAAATACCTTATGACTAAGTTAATTTAACTCACTGAGGTTTTTTAAGAATGAGTTTCATGATCTTTTTTTACATGTAGAAGTTTATATTGAATAAGGGGGAAATGACATCCACAAAAAGCATCTCTCTGATAAACTTCCTTTTTACATTTCTTTATGACTTCTGTAGTGTTTCAAGTTAACTGTACTTAGTGTTACTTCAGAAGCTAATATTAGAAATATCATCCTTTTTTTTTTTAGCACTTTAAGGTTTCCCCATCATCATTTGTTTGAGAAGTTATGGAATTTGTAATGATGTGAGGGAAAACAACCAAAACATTTATCTTCTTTAACTCAGAGATCCTACTGCCAGTCATAAACTGACAAAAAAAAAAAAGTGACAAAAAGAAAGGCCCCATATACATCAAAATATAAAATCACTTCTAGGCTTTTTTTTTCTTCATGGTTTTTAATAATTCTAAGATTATCTTTCCTGGATCTGTTTTCCAAATTGGTTGTTTTTCCAATGAGGCATTTTACATTTTCTTCTATTTTTTTTTCTTTTTTTGTTTTTGTTTTTTTTGACTGATTCTTGCTTTCTCATTGAGTCATTTACTTTCATTTGTTCAGTTTTTTAGTGAATCATTTTCTTCAGTCAGCTTTTTTACAGCTTTGCCTTTGGTTAATTGAACTTTTAAATGAAGTTGCTTTGTTCATTGGATTTTTTTTCCCCCATTTCACCAAATCTATTTTTTTAAGTGGTTTTCTTCAGTATGTTTTGTTGTTGTTGTTGTTTTCATTTTACCAATTTTATTTTTTAAGAAGTTGTTTTCTTCAGACAATTTCTGTGTTTCCTTTTCCAAAGCTCTCATTTCCTTTTTGCATTTTTCTTCTAACTTACCTTTTTTTTTTCCTGAGATAATTGGGGTTAAGTGACTTGCCCAGGGTCACACAGCCAGGAAGTGTTAAGTGTCTGAAGCAGAATTTGAACTCAGGTCCTCCTGACTTAAGGGCTGGTGCTCTATGCACTGTACCACCTAGCTGCCTCCTAACTTTGCTTTTAAGATTGTTTTTTAATTCTTCCAAGAGAGCCTTTTGAGTTGGAAACCTTTGTGTCTTTGGCTGGAGGCATTTTGCCTTTAGTGTCCTCAGGTTTTGAGATCTGTTCTTCTCTATTTCCATAATAGCTATCTATTATTAGAATTCTTTGTGCTTTTTTGCTCATTGCTCTTAGGGGAGACAGTCCCAAGATTTCTGTACAAGTGACAGGGTTTTGCACTCCCTGGGGCCGGTGCTGCAGCTTCTTTCCTGTGTTGGGTGGGTATGATCACGTCCTGCTTGTTAGTCCCGGGTTCAGGGACTCACTATTTTCCTTCTGTAGTTGCATCAGTTAATCTGCTGATCCACTGACTTCTGAACCAGGACATAGTAGCCAAATCCGCTGTGTTTTGGCTAAAAGCCTGCCACTAGATTCCCCCATGGAGCCTCTTGGCCCTGGGCCTCCCTGTACCTGCGCTGAGCCATTTTCCCTCCTGTGCGATTGAGACAGACCTTTCCTGAAGTCCTTCTAAGATGTCTTCTGTTGGAAATTTGTTACACTCTGAGTGTTTGTGGGTTTTGTCTCTCCAAAACCCAGAGGCTTGATCTGATGTTGATCTGAGGGAAACCAGGGAGAGCTCAGATAAAAGGCCTGTCCACTCTCTGCCATCTTGGCTCTGCCCTATAGAATCACTTCTTAGGATAGCAGAAAACTGGAACTTTGTGTCCACAAAGCGTGCCCATCAACTGAAGAATATGAATACTAATACTATGAGAAAGGATAATTATGATGAATACAAAGGAGCATGGAAAGACTTAAGTGAACTGATACAAGTGAAGTAAACAGAACCAGGAAAACAGCAATGACAGTGACTACAACAAAGTAAGTTTGGGGGCGGGGGGAAGAGCCAAGAAAATGAAACAATTCAAAATAATGCCCAAATTTGGTTCCAAAGAAGATCCTTCCCTTCTTCACAGAAATGGGGAACCATAGGTATCAAATAACTGCACTTAATTTCAGACTATTTTGATATGTTGGTTAAATTTGGAGATTTTTGTGTTTTTCTTTTTTAAAAAAATATTAGAAAAGATGGGTCTCTGGGAGAAGGTTGGGGAGAAAAGATACAAGCATTTATTAAGCACTTGCTATGTTCTAGGCATTGTGTTAAGTGCTTTACAAATATTAATTACGTCATTTAGTTTTCACAATTACTCAGGGAAGTTGGAACTGTTATCCCCATTTTACAGTTGAGGACAATGAGGTAAGCAAAGTTAAAGTGGCTTATTCAGGGTCATACAGCTAGGAAGTAACTACTGCCAGATTTGAATTCATATATTGCTGCTCCAAGCCCAGCAATGTATCCACTACTCCACTTAGCTGCAGTAGGAAATGTAGCTAGATGATATAAAAACAAAAGATATTAATAAAAATGTATCTTTAAAAATACTACTCACAACAGCCTAATAATAAAGGTAATACAAATATTCTCTTTTTTCACATGAGGCAACTGAAGTGCCAAAGATCATACAAATGCCAAAGCTAAGACTTTAGTCCAAGACCTCTGACCCTTAACCCCAGTGTTCTTTTTCACTACTTCATGCTGATTTCCTACAGTAGAATAATATAATGATAAATTTTGCTTTTCTGTGCTTGAGCATATTTGTGTTTTTTGTTTTCTAAATTGAAAATTATCTATAAATAAGAAAAATTTCACTCCTTTTACCAGCATTGATTACTACAATGCAATTACTATTTCCTAAGAAGGGAGAAGCTATAAAAATCATAGCTTCATTCTCCTTTGCCACCTTCTCTGATCTATCAATAATTCTGCTTTGCATTTGCACCAAAAAGTGTCAAATTTGATCATCAAAATTGAGCTAGGACTTGAAAATCATCCTATAGAAAGAACATCTCACTTTGTGCAGCCAGTAATGTAAGCGTGTGCCTTAGAATGGCCTGATTATTACATACCGGGATCTTTATGCAAAATAATTAATAGCTATTCAATATAGAAAAGACTAAGATGAAGGGGGGCAACTAGGTGACACAGGGGACAAAGTGCCAGGCCTAGAGTCAGGAAGACCTGTCTTTTGGAGTCCAAATTTGGCCTCAGACACTAGCTATGGCACCCTAGACAAGTCACTTAGCCTTGTTTGCCTCAGTTTCCTTATCTTTAAATGAGCCAAAAAAGGAAATGGCAAACTACTCTAATAAGTTTACCAACAAAAGTCCAAATGCAGTCACAAGGAATTGGACATGACCAAACAACAAAGATAGAGACTGGCAAAGATGGCAGAATGAGAAGTATAATCCAGCTCTTTCCTACGGTAACTCCAAGAAAGATCAAGGAAGAACACCAAGGAGAAGCCACAATGTGTTTTTTTTCCAGTAGTAGGTGAAAAAAAAAGACCATCCAAGAAGGTCCCTGCCTGAATCTTCCAGCTCAAGAGCTATACATGAATGGGAAGACAAACAGTTGTGTTTGTCTGGGCTCCCAGAGCAATAAGGAGGACCTCTAGCTGAGGAACCCTCTGCTCTAGATCTCCTTAACCCATAGACCTAGGATCTGGCTTCCAGCTCAGTAATCAGGGCAGGAACTTCATATGAAGAATAAGTCTACAGCTATAGCTCTGAATCTGCAGAGCTGGACCCAGCAACTGTCTTTATAATTGACCTTAATTAAGCAGTGGCAGGACCCCAGATAAAATAGATAAGGATCACATAAGGTCGCAATATTCCCTGACAAGTTTTCAACTCCTGGTTCTAATATAAAGCCCCAGTTCAGGAAATAAGGCTATAGGGTGAATAAACAAAATTGCAGAAGTCTATTATAGATCTAGGGAATACCCATAGCTACCTAGAGTTAATTACTCCAAGACAACTAAAATTCTTTGAAGTAGTGGAGCAAGAGTTTTAACTATTATTAGCACTAGAAAAAAGAAATGAACTCTGGAGGAAAGGGTTGGAAAAATTAACAGCTTAGAAAAAGAAATTTACAAAAATTTACCCAAGAAACAGACTCCCTAAAAATAAGAATAGATGAAAAAGAATTTAATTATATTCATGAGATAAGAAATAGTAAAACAAAGTCAAAAGACTTTGGAGTGTGGGGAGGGGGGATATAAGGTATCAGGGATCTCATGTCAAAAATAACTTTGAACACAAGTCAAGACAAAGCATAAAAATCACTGGAGAACCTGAAAATCATGACATCCCTGTCCCACCCCCATCCCCACTCAAAGAGCCCTGGATATAATGTTTCAAGAAAGAAGAGGTAAAGACAAGATGCAAGAAAAATAAAGTGTGCAATTTAGGTCCCCCACAAACCTTTCTTCATACAGACCTAGAAAACACACCAGACTAAATTCTGACAGAAATCCAAGAAAAAGTCACAGTGAATCTCTTTTTTCCTAAACCAGAGTGACTTAGGAAGAAAGAAATATCTTTGGACACAGAAGAGATCTGGCCAGAAGCATACCTTATAATGGAGCATTCCACTGCCCAGAGATGAAGGAGGACCAGGACAGGGAAAAAATCCCAGGGAAATCTTGAACTACTCCAGAGTACAGGAACAAGTGCCATCTAGCTTCTCTGTCAATCACTACCCAAATATTAGTTACACACAGCTTAAATTCTCAGCCTAGGGCAAGTTCCTGAGTCAAGAACTTGCAAAGCTCAGGAAATGCAAGCAATTAACACCAGATTGTACCAATCTGAGAGCACTGAAAGCTTTCAAGCGCCATATTGATCTGTGAAAACACCAGGATGGAAGAACCTTAGACCAGATAACTCAGCACTGACAAAGTCCAAAGTCAAGAAAAATAAGGTGGAAGAGGGAGAGATAGGAGAGGAAGAGGAGGAACAAAGGAAGGAGAATCCCATCATAAGAAGTTATTATCAACAAGGAAACTCAAGACAAACAGAAGAATGATTCAAAAATACCTGCAAACTGTAAATATTATGATTTTCATAATTATTGAAATACAAAATGTAAGCAAACAGCAAAAAGAGTGAAAATGCTATGTTGTGAACCACACTTAGTTCCCACAGGCCTCTCTCTGGGTATAGATAGCTCTCATTATGACAAGATCATTAGAACTGACCTAAATCATCTCATTTTTTTTGTTTTGTTTTTTATTAAAGCTTTTTATTTGCAAATCATAAGCATAGGTGATTTTTCAACATTGATCCTTACTCTTCTCTTCTTCCCCTACCTCCTCCCCTAGATGGCAGGTTATGTTAATTATGTTAAAATATATGACAAATCAAATATATGTATACATATTTATACAGTTATCTTGCTGTACAAGAAAAATTGGATCTACAAGAAACAAAACCCTGAGAAGGAAAACAAAATGCAAGCAAACATCAATAGAGAGTGTGAAAATGCTATGTTGTGATCCACATTCAGATCCCTCTTTCTGGGTGTATATGTCTTTTCATCACTGAACAGTTGGAATTGGTTTGAAACATTTCATTGTTGCAGAGAACCAAGTCCATCAGAATTGATCATCATATAGTAGTGTTGTTGCCATGTATAATGATCTCCTGTTTCTGCTCATTTCACTCAGTGTCAGTTCATGCAAGTCTCTCCAGGCCTCTCTGAAATCATCCTGCTGGTCATTTCTCACAGAACAATAATATTCCATAACATTCATATACCATAATTTATTCAGCCACTCTCCAATTGATGGGCATCCACTCAGGTTCCAGTTTGTTATCATTACAGAAAGGGTTGCCACAAACATTCTTGCACATGTGGGTCCCTTTCCCTCCTTTAAGCTCTCTTTGGGATATAGGCCCAATAGAAACACTGCTGAGTCAAAGGGTATGCACAGTGTGATAACTTTTTGAGCATAGTTCCAAATGGCTCTTTAGAATGGTTGGGGACTTCCGGGGGGCGGAGCCAAGATGGCAGAGTGAAAATGTGACTCTCTGAGTCCTCCTCCGATCTTCTCTCAAACCAACAATGAAATAAGCCTCTGAACTGATCTTCAAGTCAACGAACTCAGAAATATTTGGACACTGCTGTCTGAAGAACTTCATATCAGGTTTGTCTAACTCAGGCAGAGGGATAAACAAGCGGACTCTGGTATAGGCCGGAAGTGAGGGTGGGACTCAGCTCAGCTCATCGTGGCAGAAACTCCAGACTCCAAATTCCAAACACCTGGAATTTATCTGAGGCACTCGGGACACTCTGCCCTGATTGGGGGCAGGTGTTCTGGCAGATTTGCTTTGTTTAAGGAGTAATCCTGATTTAGTCCTAACCCCCACCGGCCCAGGACCTTAAGTTAATTCGCCAAATTGCCCCAGGGCAAAAATTTTTTTCTAGCCTTAAAGAGACATACACACTGTCTAAAAAAAAAAAAAAAAAAATGAAGAAGCAAAAGAGAGCTCTCACCATAGACAGCTTTTATCAAGAGAAAGAAGTGATGACCCCAGATCCTGAGGTTCCTTTAGACAAAACTCCAAAGGAAGTTAATAAGGACCATCACTGGTCCCCTTTTCAAAAGGCCTTTCTGGAAGATAGCATAAGGAACCTCATAAGAGAGCTGGAGGATAAATGGGAAAATAAATTGAAATCAGTGCAAGAAGGATACAATATCTTGCAAGAAGGATATGATGCCCTGCAAAAGAGATATGAAAAAGACACCAATTTATTGAAAAATAAAATTAGTGAAGTGGAAAAAGAGTGCAATGAACAAAAAAATTCAATTGGCCACTTACAAAAGGAGCTTAAAAAGGTAACTGAAGAAAACAACACTTTAAAAATAAGAATTGAACAAATGCAAGTGAATGACTCAATAAGACTTCAAGAATCAGTCAAACAAAAACAAAAAAATGAAAAATTAGAAGAAAATATGAAATATTTCCTAGGAAAAACAACTGACTTGGAAAATAGATCTAGGAGAGAGAATCCAAGGATTATTGGGCTTCCTGAAAGTCATGATGAAAAAAAGAATCTAAACACTATCTTCCAGGAAATCCTGAAAGAAAACTGCCCTGAGATTGTAGAATCAGAAGGCAAAATCACCATTGAAAGAATTCACCGATCACCTCCTGAAAGAGACCCCAAAATTAAAACCCCAAGGAATATCGTGGCTAAATTTCAGGACTATCGCATCAAGGAAAAGATTCTGCTAGCAGCTAGAAAGAAACAATTCAAATACCAAGGATCAATAATTAGAATCACACACTATCTGTCAGCCTCCACATTGAAGGATCGAAGGGCCTGGAATCAGATATTCCGAAAGGCAAAGGAACTTGGATTTCAGCCAAGAATAACCTATCCAGCTAGAATGAGCATTATCCTCCAGGGAAGAAGATGGTCATTCAATGATATAGGTGAATTTCACCTATTTCTAATGAAAAGACCAAATCTGAACAAAAAATTTGACCTCCAAACACAGAACGCAAAAGAACCATAAAAAGGTAAAAAGGAAAGGACTCTTGAGAACTTTATTTCTACTATGGGGATACTTAAAGTTTGAGGGTATAATTAACTAGATATTACTTTGATGATATGAAAAAGAAAACTAGAGGGGGAAAGGTTGTCATACTGGGGAAAAGAGGGAAAAAGTGGTAAAAAAAAAAAAGATCTAAAAAAAAAGGAGGTAAAAACAAGATAAAATCTCTTGAAGAGGCAAAGAAAACCTAATGTAATTGAGAGAAAGAGGGGAGAGAGATGAGCATTGTGTAAATCTTACTCTCATCAGGTTAGGTTCTAAAAGTGTTTATCAGACACTTGATTTCACATAGAAACTTGTCTGTTGCTAGAGGGAAGGGGGAGGGAAAGGAGGAAAAAGAAAGGGATAAACTATTAGAAGGGAAAATAGAAGAATCAGGGGAAAGGAGTTAAAAAAGGGGGG
>JAJPUD010002932.1:0-10947 GCA_023553655.1 Myrmecobius fasciatus
AAAAAAAAAATCAATCTGCTAAAAAAAAAATGTTGTTTTCCATTATAGTTTGCAATACTGTTTGGTATAACAGGGTATTTTCCTGTATTTCTAAAGTTTCTGCTAGAAACACTGATGAAGAACACATGTCTCTTCTAAATCACTCCCATGAGAAATGTTGGAGCTGTTACATTTCATTTTATTGTCTAACACATTAAAATAGCCCTTTGCTATACTCATTACTCAACAGCTACGTCAAACGAAGGTAAGAAATATGTAGTTCACATTTCTAATGGATCACATACATAGTAGAAAGAATAGCACAATCTCAGTTTTACAAAGATAGCAATGTAATGGTCATTTCAAGTAACTACTTCAAATCTTTATTTTTTATGATGTATGATTAGAGTACTCTTATAGAATCATAGATCATTGGCTTAGAGCTGGAAAAGAGCTTAAAGAGCTTAACAGCCATTGTATCCAAGTCTCTCATTTTACAAATAAGGAAATTAATTCTGAGTGGGATTGAGTGACTTGCCTAGGTTAGTAAATGTCTGAGGCAGCATTTGAATTTACAGCCAGTATTCTATCCACTGTGTCATATTGCTATGAAAGAACAGATATCTTGGGGCAGCTAGGTGGCGCAGTGGTTAGAGCACCAGCCCTGAAGTCAGGAGGACCTGAGTTCAAATCTCGTCTCAGATACTTAACATTCCCTAGCTGTGTGACCCTGGGCAAGTCACTTAACCCCAATTGCCTCAGCAAAAAAAAAAAAAAAAAAGAAAAAAAAAAGAAAAAACCAAACCAGTTATCTTCACAATGACACGCATATATTTGAAACTAGGGGCAGTGATCACTATCTATAGGAATGTAATTAAGACTTTGGTAATCAATAATATCCCCTTTTTTCAATGGATGGGTACATGATTCTGGAAGACCAATATGGGGGAATAGGGTGAAGTTGTTGAACTCCAGGTTTAGGAGACATATCTTTTGGACATGGCCAATCCAGAAATTTGTTTTGATTATGTATATTTGTAATAACTTTCTCAGAATGAGGGAGGGAGAAGATAAATAGATTTTTATTAATTAAAAATATTTTAAAATGTAAAACACATAAAAAGACAGAGTCTCTCCAAAGAGTAAAAAGTAATGCAAATATAACTTGTCATCCTGTGTAAATCTTATTTAAGTCCTCTGGAAAATCTTCCCCAAGGGGTTCACAAAATGTGGGAGAGTCATTGGCATTATGAGGATACCCATGGAGAGTAGAGACAGTTCATCCTTTATCTTCCATTCTTGTTCTTCCTACCTGTTCACACATCTTTAAAGTTACTTTTTGAATGCAATTCTTTAATTGGTAATGTACTACAATCTATTTATATCATGTCCCTCTCCATTGGATTTTTCAGAGACTATGGCATTCTATGCTTCATGGAAATATAGTATCATGAATACTAGTATTTTTTTAATCAAAAAAATCAAAAAATAAAAAAGAAGGTTTTTTGATATGAGATATTTTGATAACAAGAGAAACTTATTGGGTCACTAAAATCAATGCAGAATTTCTCCCTAAGGAATCCAGTCTGTCTCTTCTTATTATTCAATTTAGAGCCCATAGACAACATATATTTACTGACAAAATAGAAAATTTTGAAACATTGATGAGAACAACAGTTCTTAACTTGAGGGTCTGTGACTCATATATTTTTATTTTTTGCATTTAAAAACATTATTCATAGGTTTCATTAAAATCCCAAAGAAGTTGGCAACCAATAAATAAATAAGAGGTAAAGAATCTCTGGTTTAAGCAACAGGCATTTTTCATCTACTTGGCTTTATCCCCATCAGACTGAGGGCAGAGACTGTCTTTTGCCTCCTCAGAGATTAGCTCAATGTTTGCCACATAGCCGGTGCTTAATAAATATTGGTTGGTCAATTGATTGAAAGTCTGTTCCACTACTTCTACTCTGAGCAGTGATTAAAATTCTTTTTTCAGTAACAAGATGTCTATGGATGAAAATTTTCATCTCTAGTTCCTTTTATGATCAAATTTTTCAATAAAAGTATGCCCAGTATGTATTCAAATAAAATTTTCTCTTTCAAAATAGAGTTCATTTCAGTTGGAGAGTGGCTGAATAAATTATGGTATATGAATGTTATGGAATATTATTGTTCTGTGAGAAACGACCAGCAGGATGATTTCAGAGAGCCCTGGAGAGACTTGCATGAACTGATGCTGAGCAAAATGAGCAGAACCAGGAGATCGTTGTACACGGCAACAAGACTATATGATGATCAATTCTGATGGACCTGGCTCTCTTCAACAATGAAATGCTTCAAACCAGTTCCAATTGCTCAGTGAAGAAAGCCATATACACCCAGAGAGAGGGATGTGAAATGTGGACCACAACATATCATTTTCATGCTCTCTATTGATGTTTGCTTGCATTATATTTCCTTTATCTGATATGTCTTTCTTGTAGATATGATTTTTCTTTCACAACAATGATAAGTGTGGAAATATGTATACATATATTCAATTTGTCAAGTATTTTAACATAACTAACATGTAGTGGATTTCCTGCCATCCTAGGGGAGGGGTGGGGACTAGGGGGGAAAAATTTGTAACAGAAAGCTTTGTAAGGGTTAATGCTGAAGAATTACCCATACATATGTTTTGCAAATAAAAAGTATTAATAAAAAATAAAAAAATTAAAAAAAAACAAAAAACAAGAGTTCATTGGTGGACTAGTGCTCATACAGCAGGCCCATTTCTTCTTTTTGTGTCAGTGAGTTACTCTCTTTAAATGTTTAAGCAGAAGAAAGACTAAGGCTATGTCTAAGTCATTGATTTTTTTCCATCTAGTTTTATCCACACAATAAAAGCAAAACTATGGACATAGAATCAAATACTTTGAACAACGCAACTAAGATTTCATTGAACTTAAAAAAACAAAAATAAACAATAATATACCTTTCTTAACACGTTTACATTTTCAGTGTTTACTTACGTGACTTGTAGAATTCTTTATTCTAAATATTATTCTATGGGATCATTTTGAAAATGTAATTACATTCAAATACAAATATGCTGAATAACTGAAAGCAGTGAACATCATAAAAGGATGAAAAAGTGGGCCTTTAGCAGATGTTAAATGGAAATAACACTGATGCTGCCCAAATTGCATATAAACATCCACTCCTGAGAACAGCAGGCACAAGTCTTCACTGTAACATGCTGTTATTAGTTGTCTGTTTGTAGAATCATGGATTTTAGGAATAAACTTTGCAGTTCAAGATACCTAATCCAATCAGGTTCCAGGAAATACCCTTTTTGAACTTATCCTAGTAAAAATCATTTTAAATCTCTCCTCTAGAGCTCATGGTCTTCATTTATATTGGCAATTTAACACAAAAATATATGATTCTGTACTTTATATAGCACACCTTAATATGAGACAAAATTCCATGAGTATGTGCTAAACAAATTCTTAGAGTGGGGAAAAAGAAGGCTCTGTGCTGAGTAGTGAAGTTTGTCCTCTTCAGAAAAGCTATTATGAATTCATCACTTCAATTGACTTCTTATCCTGGAAATTCTTACATTTTCATTTTTAAATGTAATATAATCTCTAAATAATTTAAATACAAGCCACAGAAGGCATGGAAACACAAGCTAAAACAAATTCAAAAACAGTTCCCAATGAGACATATCCTTCAGGATATGAATCAGAATCTCTGCAGGGGCCACTTCTGGAGAAACCTAAGGGTAGTTGTTTTTTTTTTTTTTAAATAGTGGGGAAATTGAATAAAGGATAACACATAGGGTGGTAGTAGATATATTTTAGTATACATAATCCTGTCTAAAACAAAGGAAGCTTTATAAGTATATTTATATTATAAATATATAAGATTATTTATTTATAAATATATTTAAGAATACCTGGAAACATTTGGTAACATAATTAGCATTAATAAAAATTTGTCAAAACCTGCTAAAACTGGAATTTTTTTTTAAGCTGAGAAAAGCCAATATGTAAAAATACATACAGGAATTAATTTTCTACCAAAAAAATACATTAAAACTTTGCATCTAATATAAAGGAACTGTTTCTATAAACCATTTATGGATTTTCATTGTAATCAGAAATGTGTTGCCTACATAAAATATAAGATAAAAAAGGAATTTTGTAATATTTTAATTGACAGTTTAAAAAAATTATTTCTGTTCATTTTTTGTTTAGTTATTACTTCAGATTATGCAGGCTCAGGATGAAATATGGCTCACTATAGCTCAAAGAATAGAAGTTTTATTAATTTCTTGAGTTTAAAAATATTTTTCAAATGGCTATAGTCTTAAGAAGAATTACTGGATGGAAATATTGTAAAGATACCTGGTTTTTACTTAAAAGATCCAATCAAATTGTTATTCCTCTTTATATCCATCACTACTTCAAGAAGGCTTTGGCAGGAACTTTTTATTGGTTGCTTTTGGGTTTGGGTTTTTTTGTTTTTGGTTTTGGGTTTTTTTGGGGGTAAGGAAGGAATATTTTTTATGCCTAGTGTTTAGCATAATTCTGGGTACACAGTAGGTGGTACTCAATAAATGCTAATTGAATTGGATTTCAAAAAGTGAATTGTGCTCAATTCAGAAAGTACTGAGAGAGAGAACTGATGAAATCATAGTCTGAAAATATGGTTAATAAAAAGCAGAACTTAATTAGAATTGAAACAAATTTAAGAAAACAGACTTACAATGGCGCATACTCTTGTAGAAATAACTCTGGATTTGGGAGATTGGTGGTAGGGGTTGTGTCTTATCTGCTTGTTAAACACTCACCTAAAATTTTCTGCAGCAAAGGAGACAGCTCAGGTTCTTCAGAAAAGGCCACAGTGAGTGCCATCTTCACCATTTCTTCAGCTGTGTCCAGGTCTTTGTCAGCTGGGATTTCTCCAACAACCGAATAAATGTACACTAGCAAGACCAAAAGGTCTTCTGGGCTGTAGTCATCACTGGTCCTCTGGCTAAAAGATTTAATCATGGGCAGCAACTGATTCAGTACATTGGACATCGATGATTCCCCAATACTCTGGAATAAAGAAGTAGGAATTTATAATATAAGAGAGGACACAAGGCAAAGAAATAATAATAAAATACAATACAAATACCTATCACTTAAATAAGTAGGATTTAAGTGCACCATTTTATATTATCTTAATAGATCTTCGCTACAATCCTGTGAAGTAGGCATTAGTAAGTGTCCCCATTTTACAGAAGAGGAAACTGAAGTAGAGAGCAAGTAATTTTCTTCCTGGGTCTACCTGGTTAACAAGTGCCTAAGACAGGATGTGAACTCTGGTCTTTTTGACTCCGAGCCAGCGCTCTACCCACGATATCACCTACTTTCCAGTACAACATCCAAAACATGTGAGCCATGTGGCCCTGTGCAATTGCCCCACACAACTTTCTCTGACCATAAAGTATAGAACAGTTGCCAACTTCAATCCTTAGAGGAAGGTTCTTCACTGGGAGTTTCCCACACCAATAAAAAAAAAAATCCTAAATTTAAAAAAATAATTTACAAGAACATTTCTATTCTATAAATGTCATTTTTCTACACCACGTAAGCCACACACAACTGGAAATCAAATCTCTTACAGTTACTGTCCAAACTAACTTTATTTTCTTTTGCCATGGAGAAGATATTGGCAGGAAATTGGATATTCCTCCCTCAATTGGCTAATCTGGCTAAATATTCTTTGAGGAGATCAACAAGAAGATAAAATATGGTTTGCTTTATCCTTAACATAGTTTTTAATTGTGATGTTATGAAACAAAAGTTAAAAGCATTAGGACTTAAACAATGAAAAATTTGAATTTGAAATAATTTAATAAATTCAAGATGTAATAAATCAGTAATGTCACAGAATTGATTTTTTTTTAGCAAATCACACAATCAAATGACAATATGTGGGAGGCCATGTTTATTCTCAAACTGCTGCCCCTGCTCCAAATATTACTGAATCCCCTCTTCTGTAGCTGACTTCAAAGCCTGATGCATATTTTCAGGGATATTCTAAGTAGTGGCAAATCTTCCTTTGAGAATGTTTGATTTGGGGACTAAGGGGGAAAAATTTGTAACAGAAAGCTTTGTAAGGGTCAATGTCGAAGAATTACGCATACATATGTTTTGCAAATAAAAAGTTTCAATAATAATAAAAAAAAGAAAAAAAGAGAATGTTTGATTTTTGGAAACAACCAAACATTATTAAAAATGAGTAATCAAGCCAGATAATACTTCCTGTGATTTAAAAAAAAGTATGACTACAAAGAAGAGCTATTAATATCTCTAACATGAATCAAAAAATGGCCTCTAAAGTAGCTTCGAAAGACAAATTTCAGAAACGCTGGTAGCAACAGCTGTATCATGGGATTGGGTATGAAGCTCCTCAAACTCATTCATTCAATAAACACCATTCTGAAGCAGATTTGTCTTTCATATGACTCTCAAATATATCTGTCCAATCCTAACTTCAATCTCGAGTCAGTCTATTAGATATCTAGAACTGGATGTCCTGTAGACACCTTAAATTTAACATGTACTAAATACAGGATTGAAGCAAGGATGTTCCCTCTACTCACTACTATGTTATCTAGTTCTGGAAATGAAAGAAAGAAATTAAAGTCACACAGGTATGGTATATAATTGGAAAAAATCTAGGAAATCAGCCAGAATGATTGAGAGACTGGTTTTAGGGAAGTTGAAGGCAACAAAACAAATTCTCAAAATTCAATAGCATTTTTATGTAATAATAACAAAACCTAAGAATCAATAATAGAAAGGGAAATTCCAAGGGATACTTTATGGAGCTTTGTTCATTCTCTAAGAGCCTGGAGGTTCACTGTGTACCTCACAAAAGCAAAATGCTATATCTGAAAGCCTTAAAATCAATCAAGTATTTAATGGAGAACGTACACACAGGCTAATGTTCTCAAGGTGGTCAGATAAGGACACTCTCAAGGTCTCTCTTAAGAACTTTAGAAATGATTGTATAACATGATAGACACTGGCACAGAATCACCCAGCATCAAGTGCCCTCTTCAGAGAAGGTGCTGTGTTCTATGAGCAAAGCAGAATTGAATTAGCCCAAAGGAAATGAGAGATGCGCAAAGTTAGTGAATCCTCCCCAAATGTTCATAGGGATTATTTTTGTCCAATCTGTGGCAGAGCATCCTGAGCTCATATTGGTCTTATCGGCCACAGCTGGACACACTAGAACTCGACTCTAACATAGTGACGTCATTTTAGTCCTCTTCAAGTAAAAAGGACAATAACTAATTATGTGATAACAGCTAATAGGTATGTAACACTTAATATGTGCCAGGCACTGTGCTAAGCATTTTACAAATATTATTTCATCACAAAATCTTATAAAAAGGAATGCTGAAACTATCTTTACATGTATTTGGGGAAATAAAATACAAAGAGAAAATAAAACAAAACAAAATAAATATTGTTTTATTTGATCCTCACAACAACATTAATATCATCATCTCCATTTTTCAAATGAGAAAACTGAGACAAACAGGATTAAGTGACTTGGCCAGGACCACACAGCTAGTAAGTGTCTGAGGCCAGATTTGAACTTATCTTCCTGACTTTCCATTCAGCAATTTTTCCACTGAGCCACCTAGCAGCCCATGTACAAGGCACTATGCTACACACTAGGGATACAAGGACTCCAAAAAGTGAGTTTTCTTACAATTTGTTTTCACTCCATCACTGATTCATTATATGACATTAAGTAATTTTAATCTGAACCCATAATTCCTTTGGGAGATGAAGGAAATTGCCAACATGCAAACTCCTGCCAAAGTGGATCAGCAGCTTGCCCATTGCTCGTGGTCCTAGAAATATCTGGGACACAAGGGGAAGGAACTTACCCACAGTCCCTCTGCCTGCCTGAGGCATGGGTAGAATTTGAACCCCGTTCCTTTTTACTTCAAGGTCAGCCCCTTTCTCTATAGAAAATGTTGTTTCTCCAAATGATTGTATGCAATCAAAGAACAAAGTTGTGAGAGCCATCTGGTCCAGCCTCTGCCTAAAAAAGCGGCAAGGTAAAGTCATAGCCACAATGCATAGAGCTCTCTGACTGTAGCCAGTAAGTTCTGGGTTCAAATCCAACCTCATTCACTTATTAGCTATATGACCTTGGGCAAGTCATTGGCTTCAGTTTCCTCATCTATTAATTATGGATAATAATGGCATTTACCTCCCAGAGTTGTTGTAAGGATCAAATGATATAATAATTATAAAACACTTTGCAAACCTTAAAGCTATATAACTGCTATTGTTATCATTGCTATTAAAAAGGAATCCTCTTTTACAACCTCCCTGGCTTGAGAGTCCATCTTCTACCTTTTTAGTCTCCACTCTTGAAAAGCAGGTTTATAACACACCAAAAACCCTATGAAGTCCTTCAAATTTTCCTCCAACTTTTATGGAAGGAGAGTTATTAAGGAATAAAAGAATAAAAAATAATTGGTCAGGATCCATGTTTTTGAGTATCAAAATTAACCCTTTCAGTACTCCATTGAGAATTTATTATTATAAAAAATTCTCATTTACCTATTTTACCATTCTACAAGCTACTGTGGGCATGATGCACACACCAGCTTGGTCGAAATGGGGATATAAAGAAATTAACTTTGGGGCATTTAGTTGGTGTAATGGCTAGGGCACCAGTCCTGAAGTCAGGCAGAACTGAGTTCAAATTTGTCCTCGGACACTTAACACTTCCTAGCTGTGTGACTCTGGGCAAGTCACTTAACTCTAATTGCCTCAGCCAAAAAAAAAAAAAAAAAAGAAAGAAAGAAAAAGAAAAAGAAAAGAAAAGAAAAGAAAAGAAAAAAACAACAACAAAAAACTGCTTAATTTAAGAAAATCAAATCAGTGCTAGAATTGAACATAAACCCAAGAATGTGAAAAACTTTCGTTTTCACAACCCTATCAAAGTGTCGACTGTGTGTTCTGACCTCTTAAATTACTATTAGGATGGGAGATAGCAAAATTGCATCTTATAAACAAGATAGCTTTATTGCATGACAAAGCTGTGAATGGCACCAGAGCCAAGCCAAGAAATGCATAAAAGATAACAATTCTAGACAACTGTTAGTCCCTTTTCTGATAATGGATGTGATAATTAGAAATAAGGCTCGAGATAAGGAAAGGCTTTTTGATGATATTAGTAATCCACTAACCGAACAGGCTCGATGGTAGAAAGTAAGTGCCTTCTGATTGGAAGGATGTCAGCCAAGTACAGATCACCCTCTGTCAGGGATGGTGGTCAGTGGGACCACAGGGTATTTGTCCTAGGGTTATAAAAGGTAGAGGATGCTGACAGAACTTCCAGTTCTATAACAGCATAGAGCAACCCTCTTACTACTCAGCTAGCAAGAACAATCCATTGAAATGGGCAGCGAGGAGATGTGGTCTCTTCCATTTGGCAGCTGTACTTTCCTCTACAGAAGGGACCACAGTTTGTCTGTTTGTCTCTTTGTACTTGGCGCGGGACCTAGTGCGTAGTAAAAACTTAAGAAATACTTGCTGACTGAATGTTCTCATCAGTTGTGATCTTTTGAATGAAATCAGGATAAGAAAGAAGTCAGAGATGGGAGGGAGCTAAGAGGTCAGTTAGTGCAAGTCCTATCTAAGCATTAATTCCCTCTAATACAGTTAATAAAGCAACATAGTCCTGTCTCCACATGAAGATCTAGGTGGAAAAAAGACCAGTGACCATTGATAACCATTCCACTTTTGGATAATCCCAAATGAGAAGTGTCCACAAATTATAATGAAAATTGGTATTTTTGCAGTGCTTTAAAATTTATAAAGCACTTTCCTAACAACAATGAAGTGAGGAATATGAGACTTAGAAGCAAACATCTTCCTGAGGATCAAGCAGTCTAAAGAGACAATGAGTTTTTCTCCTTGCCCCATTCGAGCCCAGGAAAAATGAAGAAAAAAAAATTGTTAGGGAAAATTCAAGCTCCAGTTTCACTTTCTAGGATTCAAAAATTAGCAGTTGCTCAACAAGATGACTTTGTAAAGATGTAATCTGGAAACCCTGGAGTTGAAGTCACGAAATCACTTCTTAGAATTTCATTTCTTCACTGCCAGCACTTAACCAGTGGAGTCAGAATGAAGCTAAGTGAGAGACAGAGAAATAGAGACAGAGAGAGAGAGATAGACAGAGACTGAGAAACAGACACATAGAGACAGAGACACCTAACACAAGGAAAGAGAGATAAGATAAACCTCAGAGATGATTACCTCTAACTCTTCATTTTAAAGCAACAGGGCTTATTGACTGGAGTTGAAAAGACCAGAGTTGGGTTGACAGTGATAAAACTTTCTGATTATTTTGCAGTCTGGGACCGATATTATTTTTGAACAAATCCCAATATCTTCATACAAAGAGCTCTTTGTCAGTTTCATATGGTTTTTCGAAAAGAAATATTTTGGGTTGACATTAAAATGATGATGCTTCGTCAGATCTAGACTTCCTGGCTATGTAGAAAGATACTCTACATGAGCATGACAGGGAAATGAGTCATATTACACCTGGGCAGACAGAAGAACCCACAGCGTGCATTTGGGTCACCACCAGAGTCTACTGCTATAATGGCTTCTCATACGAAGGAAGCTGCTGGGTGGCCGGGTCACTATAATTTTATTTAAGACACCATTCCTCAAATGTTTAACTAATTGCACCCATACATAAAGAAAAAGGAGTGCATTGACCAAGTGGAATGACTGAGAGGTACTAGAAGGTTTTTCTAACTAAAATCTCGTCTCATTCTCACTCTCTCTCTTTCACTCTCGCTCTGTCTCCCTCCATGTCTCTGTCTGTCTCCCTCCTCTCTCTCTCTCTCTCTCTCTCTCTCTCTCTCTCTCTCTCTCTCTC
>JAJPUD010002932.1:17083-57231 GCA_023553655.1 Myrmecobius fasciatus
ACTACTACTACTACTACTACTACTACTACTACTACTACTACTACTACGTTTCTTCCCTAAAGATGCATTATCAGAGGAAGATGTTTCTTTTGTTTCCTTTCTTCTTTTTCCTCTTTAATTCTGCCCTAAACCACAATTTTGAAACTCTCAACAGACAAGTGATGTCACTTTTGCTGACTTAGCACAGGATCTGCATTTTGGCAGGTTGGGGGGATATATGAGAAGGCAGAAAGGACCACTTCAGTTGCCCCAGTGGTGAACGTGATATTTGACTTCCCAAGGTGTGCTGGAATTTAACTTTGAGGATCTAAAGGATGAACAAAGACAAATGACTGCTGAGTACTGGGGAAAGGGGGAAGCCAGAGAAAGAAAGAAGGAATAAGAGGCAAGCTTAAATCAGACATTAAAATTGGGGAGGGGGAGGAAGCCTTCAAGTGAGATTTCAACACATTGCATATCATTTGATGAAGGAGAGAGGACGAGATAAGAGCTGAGCTGTCAAAGGGCTTCCTAAACTCCTCCTCTATGGCACTAACTTAGAATGCTGAAATTTTTATTTAGTAACCAAGAAGAGTCTCACAGCTGTGATCTGCTTTCTAAAAGCTACAAGAGCTGTGAGGCTCAGAAAAGGTCCCAGGGAGCCTGGCCTGGCAAATGTCAAAACAAAGGTTTGAGTTCTCTGCTTAAGAAAGAGGCCCTGAACTTACACGCACTCAGCTGTGTCTGACTGTCTCTTTCTCTCTTTCTCTCTGTCTGTCTTCTCTCTCCCTCCCTCCCTTTCTTTCTTCTTCCCTTTCCCTCCCTCCTTCCCTTCTTCTCCTGTCCCCTCCCCCCCGCCTCTGTCTCTCTCTGTCTCTCTGCCTCTGTCTGTCTGTCTGTCTCTGTATCTTCCTAATGTTTTATTGATACTTTTTTTTTTTTTTTACATTACAGTCATTTCCTGAACACCAGGAGGCACATATAGATCAGGATGACTGGAGATGGCCCTGGATGGAGTGGGAGACCTTGGCCTTTTTAAGCTAAGGTCTTTCCTGATTCTCATTTTGTCTGAGGCAACATAACCATTAAATGATTAAAGTAAGGTAAGAAAAAGATCCAAAAAAATATCCTCTTTTACCTATTAAAAAAAAAAAAAAAAGATCAATCCAGGAGAGGAAAATCTCTGGATTTCTGGCCAGAACAGAAACCACTGCTATATACACTCAGTCTGAGCCAACAAAACCAAACTATGGCCCACTGAGGCTTGGATTGGGGTCCATCATTGGTCAATCAGAGCCAGAGTGATTTGGATTTAAGGTATAATCAAGTAGCTTCATCTGAATCCCAATGACTTTATCAATGCCTGGTTTTCCAGAGCTCTATTTCAAGAAATTTATCTTCCTTGTAAAGTCTTTCCCAGGTCTCAATGTGTTTGAGGTAATACCCTCAGTGATTTAAAGTTGGGTAAGAAATGAAGCAAAATTTGGCCTACTTTGTTCAAAAGAGAAAAGAAATCAATTTTGGGGGGAGAAGACCCTCAAGATTTCCAATTAGTACAAAAACAATCACTATTTATATTCACTCTGAGTCATTAAAACCCCCCAAATGATCTTAACTGATATAAAATCAGCTTGGGAGTTATTTCCCAATTAATTATCTATGTGCTGTCAGACCACTGATTAGTTAAAACTCTGATAAAAATTAACACCAAATAAGATGATGGAAATAAATATAAAGAAAATATTGTATGTAATGAATGATAGAAGCTCCAACTTGAACAATTCAGACTGATCACTAACTTCCTTTCCTACCTCAAGTGGGAAATGAAAAAGAGAAAATGTTGTTGTAGATGACTGCCACTTCCCTCATAAATTTAACTAATAATAAAGCAATTATGATCAGAAGATCCAAAAAAAAAAAAAAGCCAAAAGCCACTTGTCCCAGTCAACCTTTGATCTTATTTGCTCAGCAGAGAGATATGGTGGTCTAGTATTATTATATTGTAATAGTATATCATTTTCAAAATATTTTAGAGAGAATAGTAAAGATTATAAGCAGTATCATGTCACAAAACAGTGAATGACGGAGGAAAAAAAAAAATGTCTTCCACACCAACTAAATCATCCCAAGAGCAGTTTAAAGAAAAAAGTGGAAGATACAAAAGAGAAAACAAGTGGAAGAGTCCCACCGTTTTCACAGTAATCTATTTTATCAGTGACAATGGAGGTATCACATGTGTTCTCTTAATTCCTCAGTCTTCATTATGCTATAAATTCCAAAACACCTATTAAGCATCTACTAGGTACTGTTCTAGAAGCTGAGTATACAAACACAAAAAATGAAACAGTCCTGTCCTTAAAGAATTTACATTCTATTACAAAAGGAGGTGAAAATGGCATTAAAAATGAAATTAGGAAAACCAACCAGATTTGTTGTAATATACACATGAGACACAAGCAATCCATGCTGGAGTCAACACAACTACAAAGGCAATGAAAAACTGATTTGCAAGGTATCTAAAAGAGGGAGATTTTTTTTTTTTAATGGAAAAAATCAGGGCAGCTAGGTGGCACAGTGGATAGAGCACCAGCCCTGAAGTCAGGAGAACCTGAGTTCAAATCTGGTCTCAGACACTTAACATGCCCTAGCTGTGTGACCCTGGGCAAGTCACTTAACCTCAATTGCCTCAGCAAAAAGCAAAAAAATAAAAAAAATTAAAATGGAAAAAATCACAGATATTATGATTGCTAAAAAATATCAGGTCTCATTTAAATATTTCCAACAATAATTTTTTATTATTTTATTTTATTTGCATAACATATGTGTGGGTAATTCTTCAACAATAACCCTTATATAGCTTTCCGTTACAAATTTTCCCCCCAACTCCCCACCCCTCCCCTAGATGGCAGGATATCCACTACATGTTAATTATGTTAAAATATTGGCAAATAGAATATATGTATACATATTTCCAAACTTATCATTTCCAACAATAATTTTCAATAAAAAAATTATTTGTATGAATACATGAAAAGCTTTTTTTTCTAGTAGAAGGCTTTTTAAAAAAAAATCAAGTCTGCAGGTAATACAAGTTGAGGAGGAAATGAGAGAATCATAATCTCAAAGGGCATTTATCATATGCTATCCTTTATTATTACTCATATTATCTCCTTTACTAAATAAGAAGCATCTGGATGGAAGGAAAGCTGTCTTCCTCCTTCCCATGGTGCCTGCAGAAATGATGTGGAGAATTTAAAATATGATTGAATTGGTTCCCAAATCTGACAATCTCTAGCTATATTACTGAGGACAGATTACATAAATTCTCTAAGTCCTAATTTCTTAATCTATAAAATGGATATAATAATATATATATATCTATCTCACAGGGTTCTCATGAGGAGTATTTTTGAAAACCTTAGCATTCTATGTAAAGGCACATCATTATTATTAGTTTTCATGTAAGCACAGTATTTTTATAGAGTAAATTCTTAACTATTTGAATGATGAACAAATATGATGGAGTGAAACTGACAAGATTAAATTTAATACTCAGTTCCAATAAATAGTATGTTAAGGTTTGAGGATGTTTTCATTTTGACTTAGTTTTATATCTATTTAGGTTTAAAAAAAAAAAGACAATTCTAAAAGTACAGAATAGAAACCAAGCAATCTGATTCAATATTATTGTTATTTGTTTGTCTTTTGTTCTCAAAGAGCACCATGACATCAGGGAGGTGATGCTATGACATGCAAGTGAATTGGATTGAAGTGAAGGAGGGCTATGCAAGGTCACCTTCCTTACTTTCCCATCCAGAACCATCTGGATCCAGTGACCAGGTGGAGATCAGAATGATAGAAATGGCCCTGGAGGAAATAGGAGACCTTGGTCTTTTTAAGTTAAGGTCTTCAACAAGTCTCAGTTTAATTGAGGCCACACCCATTAGACCTAGGGAGCTTTAAATTAATACTCTTTCAAGAAAAACCAATAGTGTACATTGAGTGTGTATATATATATATATATATATATATATATAAACTTGTATAATATTAATTAATCTAATAAACAGAAAGTGTTCACATTAATTGTAACAAAGTGAAAGCTGGCCAAGTGATCTAATCTTTTATTGTTCTAGGTTACTCTCTAAGGCTGGGCAGCTAGGTGACATAGATAATATTATGGTGGGCCTGAAGTCAGTAAGACTCACTTTCCTGAAATCAAATCTCACCTCAGACATTTGCTAGCAGTGTGACCCTGGGCAAGTCACTTAACTCTGTTTGCCTCAGTTTCCCTATCTGTTGGCCCCATCCCCATCAAAGGGCCAGAGAGGGAAATGACAAAACACTCTAGCCAAGAAATCCCTAAATGGGGTCATAAAAGGTTGGACAAGACTGAAAAACCACTGAGGAATAACACCAGCAACACTTTCTAAGGCTTCAAGGTGCAAAACTAACATGACAATTTTGTTTGTCATTGAAAAGGAAAAAGCCCAGGCCCTATCCCTATCAAGATGAGTAATAGTACCACCATAATATTAGTTAGATTACTGCTAGAATATTGTGCTTTGACCTGATTTTTTTTTAATTTTAAATGGGAGAAATGATAATTTCTGGGAAGTTCTTAAAGACATATTAAACTGTAAGCTCCTTGAGGGCAAGGAATGTCCTTTACCTTTCCTTTGTATACTAAGGACTTAACACAGTACTAGGCACATCAAAGCTTATTGACTGGCTGATATTACCAGCTAAATACTATAGTTAAAGATCTGGAAATATTTAATCTGGAAAAGAGGCATCTTAAATCAGTGAGAGAGGGTACAGATGAAATCATAACTGTATTAAATTATTCTAATAATGTGCTGAAGAGCAATATAATTATTATTTACTGATCCAAATTTCTAACAATTAGAACTACTTAGCAATAAAGTAAGTAGCCTAAAAAAGGAGTCAGCTCTTCGTTATCACTAGGGTCAGGATGAGTAGAAAGATGGATTAAATAATCCCTAAGGGTTCTTAGAATTTTTCTTTTTAATTTTCATTGATTTTTTTAACATCATAAATTTCTCCCAGTATTCCTTTTTTTCCTCCAAGAAAGCAATTTATATAAGAAATTATTTTTAAAAGAAAAAGAGATGGAAAAAAAACAATCAACCAAGCTGATCAATATACAAAAAAAGAAATTTTTTTTAAAAAAGATATGAGAAAAAAAATCAACCAAGATGACCAGTATACCAAAAAACAAAAAACAAAATCAGAAAATCTATGCAATGTTGTACATCTTATGGACTTCCCATTTTTATTAAGAAGGGGAAGGAGATGTCTTTCATATTTCTTTTTTGGAAACATGCTTATTCTTAGGAATTCTCCAACATTCACTATTAATTGTTCTGTAGTTGCTGTTCCTTAACATATTCTTGACTACCTACTTTGCTCTGCATTAATTCATATAGGTGTTTCCAAATTTCTCTGTATTCATCATATTCATTGTTTCTTAAGAGTACTACAATTTGATTAGCAACTCGCCAATCAATGAATAACTATTTTGTCTCCAGTTCTTTGCTATCAGAAAAAGGTAATGCTGTAACTTTTTTTAATCCATAATTTCCTTGGGGCACAATTATAGTAGTGAAATATCTGCACCATAGAGTATGGACTAATTTTCAATGAATCTCCAATTCCAAAGTGGGCTATTTGAACCTTTGAAAAATCAATTTTTCCCATTTAATCAATTAAATCAATTTTCAGGATGCATCAAATAAGATAGCTCTATGTTAAACCAACCTGATGAAAACTCTCATTCAATAATTTAAATGGCACTTTTGTGAACAAGATAGAGAAATATGGAGTAGAAAAGAATCTAATTACATATATTCATAGTTCATGGGTCAGTGCCACAAAAATAAATAAATGAATGAATGAATGAATAAGGATTGAGCAAGAGAGCGGTATTAATCTAAAAGGAGATTCCTAAGGCTTCATTCATCCTTCACTCCGTCCTGTGGCATGCTATTATTAGGAATAGTTTAGTGTGATGATGACTGCAATCAGACATTGATTAAATGCCTACTATGAGACCCTGTAATATAATGAATAGAGTGCTGGACACAGAATCAGTAAGACAAAGAGTCAAATTTTTCTTCTGATACTTCTCAGCTCTTGAGTAAAGGCAAGTCACTCAACCTGAGTCTGTTTCCTCGGCAGTAAAACAGCTTTATTAATGTCGTTCTACTTCACAGAACTCAAGACTCAAGTGAAGTAAGGCATATAGGCCACTTTGCCAATTTTAAGGTGCTTTATAAAAGTTGATGATGATGATGATGATAATGAGTGAAGATCCATACTGGGCATCAAGAAAGGGAAGCTAAGTATACATATAACTGTGGTAGAAAAGAAAGGAAGAAAAATTAAAATGTCTTCCTCTCCTCCTCTTGCAAAGGCAAAAACAAACACAAACAAAAAACAACCAAAAAAAAAAAAACCGCTTCCTCAAGAGTTGGAATGTTTTTGTTTATAAGGAAAAATCATACCATCAATATAAATCCACATATTCTTGCAGTGCTCCTGGAATCTGCTATTGGGAGCCCCTGCTTTGTCAATTGTCCAGACCAACTCAATATGGCGACTTTTAGACAAATCTTACTAAGCTCTGATTTCATTTTGCCTGAGATTTTACATTCTGCTGAGTGAAGACAATTGTTCTTATCCTCATAAACGTTGGTACATTTTGACCTATTTAATGGATTTCCATGAGGGTGTCTTGAAAAATGCTAACTCAAAGGAAAGAGGAAAATTCCAGGCCATCCTTTGAGTTTATCATTTTTCCACTGAAGTAAATATTATCAAGACAGCCATAAACTTGAGTTTTTAAAACAGAGCCTTCTAGAAGGGATGCCTTTTAGCATGTTTTGAATTTCTGAATTTCCTGTTTTAAAAAACTTGGAACATGAATATAAAGATTCATTGGGGCACAAATTCCATAATGTATTCCAAATTATTTAAGTAGAAAACAAAAATATCACTGGGTTGAAAAAGGAACATTAAAATAAAAACATAAATAAAAACACATTTGTATAACAGAATAACAAAAAAAAATTTCAATGAAAATCAATAAGCCAAATTCTTTGGAATCTGAAAAGTCAGACATGAAAATTATTCAATTCAATTAATACTAATCTAGATTAATACTAATACTAGAAAACCTTCTTCAAAGTAGAAGCTCCTTAAGAAGGTTTTTTTGACTTTTTTTTTGTACCTACAGCACTTAACACAATGCCAAGCATTTAGCAAGAACTTAATAAATACCTTTGTTTGGCTGATTCAAGAAACTTTTAATCTCATTCAAGAACATCAGAAATGTCACCCTGCTTTTGACCACTGGTTAGCTCAGACTAACAATGAACCAATCTGTGGGTGAACCCAGCTGCTCTCCATTACAATATTCTCAAAAGTTTAGGGATGTGGAAAAACCATGGGAACACAATCAGAAATCATGAGGCTCTAGATCCTGCTCTACTTTAACCAGCTATGACCACAGGCAATTTCATTTCTCTAAGACTCAGTTTCCTTATCTAGAAAAGAAGGAGCATAAGCAGGAGGATAACTGAGATGCTTTCTATCTCTATGACTTCAAAAAACTGACTACATGCCCTGTGCTTCCGTTGAAGTACTAACTCTGATGTTCTACTGTGAAGGAGAGGTAGCTCTGGACCAGTGTGGCTGAAGCTCTGATATGTCCTTCTAGACAAGGAGGGCTTTTAATACAAGACTGGTGATGGGCTGGGGTTGAGACAAGCCACCAAAAGGCTGGCTCCCATGAAATGAGTGCTTTTGGCCACAGCAACTCATGAAGATTATCTCCTAGTACGTCAATGTGCAATGATCTGCACTGGTGAAAGGAGTATCCACACAAAGGACATTTTAGATTAAAACACACATCGGCTATTATCAGAGACATAAGAGAAGTAAACAAATCTCTTTACAATACATGGTGGGATAGAAGTACAGTTGGCCCATCCACATCATGACTTTTCTCATCATGATTCCAATATATTGTAGGCTGGCATAAGAAATTAAATAGAAATTTTCAGGGAGTTTTGCAGAAGCCACAAATGATAAAAAGGCTAGCAGACAATACAGAAAAAATTTAGAAACTTAGAAATGTATAAAGTATATGTGCTATATTATATAATATCAACATATTTTTTCTTTTATCTTTTAATATCATAATAATTAAGACTTCCTTTCTGGTATGAAGAGAGGGTCAAGAAATTTTACACAGATTTTCCAGATTGCTGGGGCACGGAGCTCCAAACTTCTGCAATGTGAAAGGAATAATTGTACAAAGAAGGGTATTAAAGTGATACGAGAAGCTTCTTTCTTTGGAGATCTTGGAGGACTTCATAGTGGAAGTGGCATCCAAATTGAACCTATAAGCAAGCCTTTTCAACAGACAGTTTGGAGGAAGGATCTATTATTGCACAGGCATGAGAGATAGTAAGAAGAAAGTTGTGGAAAAAGAAAGGATATGACAGGAAGAGAATGAGGAATAGTGCATAGGCCAATTTAATTAGATACAAAATAAGTGAAGGGAGAGAGGGATATAAGGCTAGCAGCATGATGGAATTCCATCCATAATTAGAACATCATAATTAGAGGTTCATACTACATTGTAGGGGTAATAAAGATTCCCTAGAGGTTTGATTCTATAATACCTCTTGACTAGACAAATTAAATCCATCACGGTCCAATCATCTAAGAACCTGATGGCACTACAGCACTAAAGCACTAGTTTTTGAAACAAAACAAAACAAAACAAAACAATCACTACCCTTTTCAGTCATTCCTTAGTAAATAATATGTACTTTTAACATTTTAATTTGATGTTTATGAATGATTGAAGGTACCTCTAAATTTGAAATACTGAGAGTAAAAAATCCACAAAATATGACTTCTCATTTACATATTTATATTATATCAACCTCAAAAAACTTTTTAAAATTTAAAATATTCAACCCAGTAAAAAGTGCAATATTTTGCTAAGTCTGAAAACACTCATCAGATTTAAAAATTACTCATCTTTGAAGATGCAAAGACTGCCCAAAGTAAATTATTTTTTAATTACTATATAGGAAATTCAGTTGTAGTAAATGTATTTTAAGATTTAGAGACCATTTGGCTTTTTGTATTTTCAATTTCAAAAATTATATTCTTTAGCAAAACTCTTGTAATGATTTGATCAGAAACCTTAAAAATCAGCTTGATTATTATACTGTCAAGCAAACCAAAGGGTTATGATCCCACTATTACAAATCTTTGTAATTTTTTTTTATTCTCCCCTGCCTATCACAGCCCTATAAGTGGTATTTGAAGAGTAAAGTCAGGTCAACAAGCATTTATTAAAGGTTTACTATGTGCCAGGCATTGTGCTAAGTGCTGAAAATACAAATACAAGCAGAAAGAAGACAATACTTGTCCTCAAGAAGCTTATTTTCCAAAGAGGACTAGGGTTAGAGGGATTAGATACAATGACAAAAGGTTCTATAACAGTGAGTTTGTGCTAGCATTATTTTAACAAAGCTTTTTATTTTTTTCTTTTCACTTTTTTTGTTCTTGAGCATCCTGCCAAACTGATGAGTTAGGCAAAAATGTGCCCAAGGCATTAACACCCTTGTGGTCAGTATTTTTTATCCAACTCAGCTCTGAGGCAGCAATCACTGATAACCTTCTTTTTCTTCCTTTATTCTCTCCCCTTTTCTAACTAGTTTTTCTTCCTTCCTAAGCCCCAATTTAGATTTATTTTATTTGGAAAAAAATTAGAAAAGGCAAATGCATTTTGCCAAATACAAAAAGGCATTAAGAAATAAACAATTTTCCAAGGCAAATTCAACAAATTTTGGATAGAAAACACCATCTGCATCCAGAAAAACCATGGAGATTGAATGTAAATCAATACTTTTTTTTTCTTTTTTCCCCTTCTTTCCTGGTTTTTCCCTCTTGTTCTGATTTTTCTCTCCAAATATGATTCACAAAGCAATGTGTACTAAAAAAACCAAAATCTTAAAAAAAAAATAAACAATTTAAGATTGTAAAAGCCAGAAGAGAAGCAGCATGGGGGTGGAAGAAAGACAGACTAACTTTAAAGTCAGAAAGACTTGGGTACAAATTCTTCCTCTCTCACATACTGGCCAAGTGACCCCAGGCAAGTTTAGCTGAACCTATTTGTGGTCCAGACAAATAATTCCCTTAGACTCTTAGTTGCAGACCAGCTGCTCAAATCTGCATTGTAGAGGGACTTTGCTCTCTGGGACTTCCCTATGCCAATGAAATTACAGAACTATCCTTCAAAAATGAGAAATTTAATAAAGAAACAAACTCTGGGATCAGTCTATACAAAGGCCAGGTTCACTTTGTATGTTACAGTAACTGGGATGATTCAGACTACTAAGAACACAGTGAAATTTTAAGGAACATAGATTTAATTTACTACCTTCTCTTTCTGTATCTGCAACTCCTCTGCACTGACAGCTGGCTGGGATCATTTATGTGCTGGCTGATCACCTGACCACACAGGTGGCTACAGCCGGTGGTCACTGAGGGACAGAGAGTCAGCAGAGGAGATAGCCCTGGTCTACCTATGAGCCCTGGCCGGGGGAACTGCCCACCCATCTCAGTCACTAGAAGCTATGTAAAAGCCCTGAGTAAGCTCCCTGAGCCTACACGGGACAACAGTGCTTTACTTCAGTCATTTCATTTGATTCTCAGAAAAACTCTGGGAGGTAGTCCAGTTATGAGCCGATCCATACAGCTGAAGAAACTGAGTCGGAGAAGTGATGGGACTTGCCCAAAGTCACACAGCTTGGAAGTGTCAGAGGCTGGATTTGAAATCAGCTCTTCCCAGCATTCTACGTGTTGAGCTGTCCAGCTGCTTCTGAAGGGCATAAACCTCTGTAGTTGGGAGGGATGCCTTTTCCCTTTCCATGAGAAACTGCTAGGTGATATGGTAGGTACAGCATTGAGTCTGGAGTCAGGAAAATCTGTGTTCAAATGTAGCCTCAGATACAGGCAAGATGTAACTCTGGACAAGTTGACATAACCTATCTTGCCTCAGTTTCTCCATCTGTATAGTAGGGATAATAATGGCACTTACCCGCCAGCATTATTGTGATAATAAAATGTGATAGCTTTTATACCATAAATACTAGCTATTATTTTGATATTATTAACAACTTCTCTTGCCTCAGTTTCTCCATCTGTAGAGTGGAGATAATGGAACCTACCCTTCTGCATTATTGTGAAGATAAAAGGTGATACATTTTAAAACAGCGTAAATACTACTAGTGATTTTTATAATATCAGTGACAACTCCTGCCCGTTTCCCCATCTATAGAGATAATAATGGCACCTACTCTCTAGCATTAATGTGAAGATAAAAAGTGATAGATCTTAAAACACTATAAATGCTAGCTAATATTTTCATTTATTTATATTATATAATTAATAATATTGATATTATTTATATTATATATACATATATTTATTTAATGTTTTATTTGTGTTCTTTGACCAGAGTTTTCAGTGTCATAATAATTAAAAAGGCATAGGTTTGGAGATCAGCAGCTCTAGCACTTACTAGGGGAGTGAAAAAGTGACTGAATCCCAGAGCATCTGTATCCTTATAGCTGTAAAGGGGGGGAAATAATATTTTCATTACTTAAAAAGGATCATAACATGTAGACAAGGGAGACTCATTGGAAGCCATTTAAACCAAGTGCCTCATTTTACAGATGTAGAAGCCAATTTCTACATTGTACATTGAGGTTAAATATCTGGCTGGAGGGCACATAGCACACACTGCTAATAAAGGGCAAATTTCTCCAGTATACACCTTAATCCTCACTGGATTGCAAGGTTACTACACAATTCATACAGAGAGGCAATGTGGTACAGTGGTAGCATGCTGGACATAGATTCAGGAGGGCATGATACTTAGTATCTGACTGACCCCTGATAAGTCCTTAACCCCCTCTGAATTTCAGTTTCCTTAACTATAAAATGGGAAGAATTTTTTCCAAAATATCTACTTCACAGGGTTGTTATGAGACTTCAGTAAGACAATGTATATAAAGAGCTTCATAAATCTTTAGGCATTTTAAATAAATATTACTTGAAATATAAACAAATATAGTGCTATTATTATTTCTAGTATTATCATAATATATTATTTCTGTTGTGCTTAATATTTATTGAATGAATAACTTTTTTTTAAAATCATCCCACTAGGTTCCGAATAAGTTTTTCAACTTCATTTCTTCCACTTCCAGAGTTGTCTAGAACATTCCCATAACTCCCCAAACCAGACTAGCAATCACTCAACTCCATTTTTTATTCAAGGACTCAGCAAAGAAATAATTGTATTGGCAAGATTTCTGCTTTCCAACAAGCTGACCATCAGGTATCATTTCTCTGGTTCCCTCTTTAAATAAATGCAGTGAGTTTATAACTGTGTGAAAGTTTTGGTTACTGCTGTTGAACTGATCCCAAGTGTAATAAACTTCTAAAATATGTAATTCAAATCTAGATTTTACTAGACATTTCTACAAGATCAGCTTCTTTGTTAATAATAACTTGAACCACAGAACTCTGCAACTCGACAGAAGGGCAGCCTTCTCCAGAATGTCTAGTCATGTCCTTTCCAGAACCCCACACCTGAATCATTCTACATTAGAAAGCCCCACGCACATGTTAGGTGAAAAGTATTAGGTCAAACTATGAGTGGGTAATTGGGTAGCACAGTGGATAGAGAACTAAACCTGGAGTCAAGAATATTCCTCTGCCTGGATTCAAATTGGGCCTCATATTTCCTAGCTGTGCAATCCTGGGCAAGTCACTTTACCCTGTTTGTCTCAGTTTTCTCACCTGTAAAATGAGCTGGAGAAAGAAAAAGAAAAGCTTTCTAGTATTTGAGTTATTCTTTGGCAGTTGTTTCAGTTGTGTCCAACTCTTTCCGACCCTTTTTGGGGTTTTCTTGACATGGACTGAACAACATGCAACAAGAATTTAGAAAGTCAAGGTAGCTTTATCCAGCAGTGTTTCTCATGGGCCTGTATCCCAAAGAGATCTTAAAGGAAGGAAAGGGCCCCACATGTGCAAGAATATTTGTGGCAGCCCTTTTTGTAGTGGCTAGAAACTGGAAACTGAATGGATGCCCTTCAATTGGAGAATGGCTGAACAAACTATGGTATATGAATGTTATGGAATATTATTGTTCTGTGAGAAACGACCAGCAGGATGATTTCAGAGAGGCCTGGAGAGACTTGCATGAACTGATGCTGAGTGAAATGAGCATAACACCAAGAGATCACTGTACACACTGTAATCAGTAACAATAAGATTATGTAATGATCACTTATGGTGGACATGGCTCTTTTCAACAATGAGATGATTCGGTTCCAATAGATTTGTGATGAAGAGACCTGTCTGCATCCAGAGAGAGGACTGAGGGAACCGAGTGTGGATCACAACATAGTATTTTCACTGTTTTTATTGTTGTTTGATTGCTTTTTTTTTCTGTCATTTCATTACTTTTTGATGTGATTTTTCTTGTGCAACATGGTAATTGTGGAAATATGTATGGAAGAATTACACATATTGAATCTAAATTGGAATCCTTGCTGTCTAGGAGAGGGGAAGGGAAGGAAAAATTTGCAACACAGGTTTTGCAAGGGTGAATATTGAAAATTATCTAAGCAGATGTTTTGAAAATAAAAACCTTCAATTAAAAAAAACAGGGGAAAAAAAAGAAATTCAAAGTAGGACTTGGAGATGTAGCAAGGCAAAATGATAATTCAATTCTTTAGTTCAATTTAAATAGATTGAAAAGCCCTTCAGAATGCCCTTCCTAGATCCTCTTGCTCTGCCTTTTGACTTTGCATCATTTTCTGCTCTGCCTTTCTCCACATACCAACTGAGAGATGCTGGGCCTATAACTAGACACCTAACAGGTGTGGAAGGATGAGATACCCTCCAAGATCAGAGCCATAATGTTGGTTGAGACCCAGGAGAGCATTTAATCCAATCTCTCATTCAATTTAGGAATTAATCGATAAGCATTTATTAAGCACCTAAGGATCAGTTACTAAGGACATTTCTTTCCCTCAAAGATCTATTTTTCCAGGGGAAACAACCAAAACATAGATAAGGTCCTATAAAATAAATAAATAAAAATAAAAGTAATTTTGGTAAGGAGGGAGAAAGCAGCTCTGGGTTGACTTGGGGGAGGGAGGGAAGGATACATGAAAGAGATGGTATCTGAGGCTAAACTTTGAAGAAAAGTCAGGATTTTAAGAGATAAGATGAAGAGAAAATACCCCTCCAGTCGGGACAGTCTGGATGAAGACATGTAGATGACAGATGGATTGTCTTGTCCAAGGGATCACATAAAGGCTGTTCTCTAAGTGAGAGGGAATCAGTGAAGGTAGGCTGAACCTGAATGGGAATGACTTTAAATACCAAGTACTTGATCCTAGATATAATGGAGATCTGCTGGAGTTTCATTAGGAGTATTGATTGCACAGGTGTCAACACTGATTGGAGAGGAGAGAGAATGGAGGCAGGAAGACCAATTAGGAGACTACAAGAATAGATCTCCTAAATGGTGAAGGTTTGAATAGGGTCATGGCTGTGTCAGTCAAAAGAATGAGATGAAAATGAAAAGTGTTATGGAAGTAAAATCAATGATGCTTCCTAACCGATTGGATTTTGGGGAGGCAGGTGAGGGAGAGACTAGACTTCCTTCTTCAGTAGTCCTAAAGAGGCTTCTTATCTTATTCTGCTAGGAATCTTCTAGTAACAAGGAGCCCATCTCTTTACAAAGCTGAAGAATTCTATTTTGGAGCCCTTCTACTTATTAGAACTATTTCTCATGCTAAGGAAAAAAAAATAAAACTGAAACTTCCATGTACTATTGCTAGTTTGGTCTTTGGAAGTAAGTAGTAGTAATAAGTAGTAGTAGCAGTTGTAGTTGTAGTAATAGCAATAAGTAGTAATAGTAATAATTGTAGTAGTCATAGAAGTAGTAGTAGTAGTAGTAGTAGCAGCAGCAGCAGCAGCAGCAGCAGCAGCAGCAGCAGCAGCAGCAGAGTTAAGGTTAGGGCTAGGTTTAGGAGTAGGAGTAGTGATGGTGGTAACACTTACAGATCTTTAAGCATGCAAAATACTTTACATGCATTACCTCACTTGAGCCTCCAACAAATCTGTGAAGTAGGTATTAGAGATCATTGTATTTCTATAAATAAAAAATGAGTTGCTCATGGGCACACAGGTAGAAGGACAGTAGGCAAGATCTGAGGTTAGATATCTGACACATTTTAAGCAACATTTTAAACACTATACCACATTGTCTCTCTGAGGGACAATTTATTTGCATGTGGGGATATGACCACTGTAAGATAAACACTAATTTTTTTTTCTTTTGGATTATTTTAGCTGCATTGAGGCCTGAGGCATATTTGTAATAAACCAACATACTTTTCAAAATTGAAAGCATAATAGCAATATTCTTACAAAATATAATAAAACTGATTTGGGCAGCTGGCTCTTTTGAGTTAATTAAATTCACTTTCCTTAGGGAACCTATTTTGAACTTCTTGAATACTAGTCTCTAAATACAGTATAATTGGCTTTGCAAAAGAAAGCAAAGCAGAAAAAAGATCTGTGGAACACAGTTGATTAAATATGAGTCAGCAACCCTTAAGTTAAAAGCAAAAAACACAAGTGATATTGTGATATGTAAACAGTCTAGCCATTGGGAAGCAAAGAGAAATAATCCCCCATAGCCAGCACTGATCAGCCTTTTATTAAAATTTAGTGTCCCACAATTAAAGAGAGAGATAGAAGATCAAGAGAAGAACTACAAAAATGTCCCAGAAATTATACTAGAGAACCCATGAGGAAAGAAGAAAAACCTGGAGAAGAAAAGAGGTGGTGGCAGATTATAAACCTCTGGAGTCCCGGGGAACCAAGACTTAGGAAGCCTTTCCTTGGAGTTTACATTTTTTTAAATTAAATAAACAATAACATATATTAGATTACTTGCCATCTAAGGGAGGGGGTGGAGGAAGGGGAGAGAAAATTGGAACACAAGGTTTTGCAGGGGTTAATGTTGAAAAATTATCCATGCATATGTTTTGAAAATTAAAAGTTTTAATTAAAAAAAATAATTAAATAAACAAGACACATATGCTGGAATTTTTTTTTTAAATTGCAATCTCTAAAACTGGAGAATAAGGGCAGCTAGGTGGCGCAGTGGATAGAGCACCAGCCCTGAAGTCAGGAGAACCTGAGTTCAAATCTGGTCTCAGACACTTAACATTCCCTAGCTGTGTGACCCTGGGTAAGTCACTTAACCCCAATTGCCTCAGCAAAAAGAAAAAAAACAAAACAAAACTGGAGAATAGGCTCAATATTTCATTATTTTATTGAATAGTGTTTTAACACTTTCATTTATATTTTAAGTTATACTTAAATACTAAAATAGATCTATGATCTCAATGACATAGAAGTTAGCCCTGATGATGAGATTATCAGCATAGCTGCCCTTCTGGTAGCTGTCCACATTCATAAGTTCATTTGTCCAACTCTCATAATTCTAGCACAGGTGAGTATACTCAGGGTTCTGGGACCCTTATCACCTTTTCTGTACATTTCTAAAATAGCAGTATAGCATGTGGCCTGTCCATTATTTATCCCTTGCTGTTGCCATGTGACAAGCCTGAAGATTTTTTTTTTTTACTCTTGTTCCTGTTTCTGTGTCACAGTCCATTCACAGCCCCCATGCATCTCTCCATTACCAATTTTAATTCTTCAGGGAACTGTGTTCTGTGACTCACAACCATAACACAGCATTAACAACACATTGGTAAAGATGGGTCTTTATGGGGTAATTTTAAAAGGTTTGCAATTTCCCAAAGGAAATAAAAGGAGGTGCTCCTGTTTAATTATGGACCCAATTCATTGTCTATCTTCTGCACTCTCCAAGATACTTGTTTTAGTATTTTTAAGATTGAAATATAAAAATAAGTATTATCATTACTTGATTTTTAAATTATAAGCATGATCTGCAAAACTACAGAAGAAAAACTGGATTGATAATATAAAAATCATACCAATTTTAGCAAAGTGAAATTATAAAAAAGATAAAAATGAAAGAAAATTTGGTAAAAGCTGAAAATCATTAAATAGAATTAATAAGCTTAGTGAAATAGGTTTAATTTTAAATAATATAAGAAAGTATTCTTACATATTAACATTTTAGCTTGAAGTAACCTTTCTTTTTTAATGCTTTAATAATTTGTTTTGCCACTGATCAGTTCTTTCAGTCATGTCTCACTTTTCATATTGGGCTTTTTCTTGGCAAAGATACTGGAGTGGTTTCCAATAACATTTTCCAGTTCATTTTATAGATAAGGGAACTGAGGTAAACAGGGTCAAGAGACTTGCCCGGGATCACACAGTAAATAAGTGTCTGAGACCACATTTGAACTCAGGAAATTGAGTCTTCCTGACTTGGTCCAGTATTTTATCCACTGTGCCACCTGCCTTGTCTTGATAACTGCATTTTTCAATATAGTTGATTTCCACTGAAATCAATGCATTTTACTTTAAGCATTTAAAAACAATATTTTGAAAAGGGGTCCAAAGTTTTACCATCTTGAGAAAGGAGTCCACGGAATGAAAAGGTTAAAAGCCTTTAGTCCCTGCCTTAGGACTTTAGTCTACATGCCAGAGGCCTGGGTTTCAAGACCATGGCAGAAGTCAGGAGGGATGACACTCTAAAACTGGACAACCTGACCACTTAAGACTCCACATCGGCTTACTCAAGTGAACTCTAGGTTATTCCTACTTTGTTCACCCATTGGAGGTGCTGTTTAAAATATGTTGGGAGGTGACCCAGCAGGGTTTCTACTGGGCCTATATCCCAAAGAGATCTTAGAGGAGGGAAAGGGGCCCACATGTGCAAGAATGTTTGTGGCAGCCCTTTTTGTAGTGGCTAGAAACTGAATGGATGCCCATCAATTGGAGAGTGGCTGAATAAATTATGGTATATGAATGTTATGGAATATTATTGCTCTGTAAGAAACAACCAGAAGGACGATTTCAGAGAGGCCTGGAGAGACTTGCATGAACTGATGCTGAGTGACATCAGCAGAACCAGGAGAACATTATACAGGGTAACAACAATATTATATGATGATCAATTCTGATGGACATGGCTCTCTTCAACCATGAGATGATTCAAACCAGTTCCTATTGTTCAGTGATGAAGAAAGCCATCTACACCCAGGGAGAGGCCTGTGGGAACTGAGTGTGTACCACAACATAGCATTTTCACTCTTTCTGTTGTTTGTTTACATTTTGTTTTCTTTCTCAGTTTTTTTTTCTTCTTATCCAATTTTTCTTGTGCAGCAAGATAACGTATAAATATGTATACATATATTAGATTTATCATATATTTTAATACATTTAACATTTACTGGACTAACTGCCATCTAGGGGAGAGGATGGGGGAAAGGGAAAAATTTGGAACAGAAAGTTTTGCAAGGGTCACTGTTAAAAAATTATTCATGAATATGTTTTATAAATAAAAAGCTTTAATTAAAAAATAAAATTAAATAAAAATGTTAGGAGGTAGCCATTCTAACTATTGTTTGAATGTCTGTGTTTGGGAAGAAATAAACAAATAAAAGCAGAGGGAGAGTTTGGTTATCTCTTCCCCAAATTATTGTGGATATGGAAAAAAAAAAAAAAAACACCTCAGGAAGGACAAGGGAATATAAAAGAAGTAGTTTAAAACCCATGCATCCAAGTGGAACTTTCCACACACAGGCCAGCTTGGCTTTGTCTAAAGGCTAACAACTTTGGTTCTGATAAGCTCCAAATCCTAGGCCATGCCTCCTGTGCCAATTACATATTTGGGCTCTAGAATAACAGAAAAGGATGACAGATTTAAAGCTGAAAGGGACTTCAGAAATCTTGTCCAACTTCCTTGTTTTAGAATTGAAGCAAAATTTTAAAATTGAAGCCCAGAAAGGGCCCAGATTCATCCAGCTACTAAGTGGAAGATACCCAACTCAAGCCCATTTCCCGGACTTTTCAAATCCAGTTTTCTTTCCAAGGCTCCATGAAAGGATTGTCTGCATTTTGCATCCACTCATATGTATTTCTGTTGTTCTCCCCCAGCCCAAACTTTGAATGTAAAGTTGCTTCTGTATCTCCAGGGCATCTCCATGAGCTTGTTGATGGATGGATGAATGGATTACAATAGGCAGTCACTCTTTGGATCTGCTGAATTTGATTCAATAAACAGTTATTAAGGGCTCACCTTAGAGGATTGGGCTAGACTGTTATGTGATTCAAAGTTTAGATAAGACACATATCTGACCAAGGAAAAAAGAAGAAAAGAAAACTGGATAAAACTGTAGCAGGGTAGATTTAGAAATAACATTAGATTATATAACATATAATATATATGTTATATTATATAAATAACAGATTCCAACTGAATCTTTTTTTCAGGGAATATTGTTCTTCCAATGTTAAGACTCCCAAATGCAGTCCCTTCTATGCAGGGGTTTCTATCCTTAGTGGTCCTAGAAGCAGCTTAGGTAGTTCTATCCTGAGAAAAACTTAGTTATGTATGGAAAACAAGTTATTAAGACATATCCTCAGCGATTAAACGTGAGAAAGCACTAAGAGCCTAAGGATCAAACTAAATCCTTTAGTATCACACTTACTCAGCAATAATGAGAAAGCAAAATTTGGAGACATTAATTAGAGAAGACACAGTGATCTGTCTGGTTAGTCTTGCAGAAACATTCCCAGCGTATGTTATTTCTATTTACTTAGTCACTGCTTTCTGAAAATTTAAAGGATCCTCTTGGCTGGAGGTTCAAATGCTTGGTCCCAGCTAAAGGAAAATCTGCCTAACCACATATGAGTTGGGCAAGGGGGAAAAGTCCCTATTCTTCAAATAAGTATATTTTTTTAAAAAGGAGTTCTAATTTTGTGCATAAAATAGAAAAAAATGCAATTTTATAATTAAGAAAATGTGAATAAATGTTCAGTCTGCTCCATTTTCCTCTATAGCCAGGGGAAGCAAATTTCTGGAAGAAATCTGGAATATTCATTTATCACAGTGAAGGGAGAGAATTCTTTTCCCTCTAGGGCCCGCTATTTTGTTCATGGCCTTCTGAGATTTAGGACAGTCAGGCCTGGTGTGAATATTTATTCATATAGTCATTCATCCAATAAATATTTATTGAGCATCTTCTGTGTGTGAAACAATGTAAACAGAACTGGAGATAGCCATGACAAGTCTTAATGGCTGTGGCCTTCTTAAAGCTAAAGGAAAATATAGCTGCCTGAAAAACTTTAACTTCAAACAAGGAAAAGTGTTAAAAACTTCATCTCTGAATGGTAGGCAGTATAAACCCAAAATACAAGCCAGAAGTGAACTCTTGACTTAAACAGCATCACTCCTGACTTAAACAGCATCAAATCATAAGATTTCAAAATGACCAAATTGTAGGATTTCAAAAATTGTCCCAAGTTTTTTTTTTTCCTATCAAGCCCAAATCTGCCATTCACTGTGAAGAATTTTGACCTCCAGAACCAAAAAAACAAATCTATTCTTCTTCTATTTAAATAATGTTCTCATGGTCTCCTAATTCTTCTCTTCCCTGCATTAAACATGCTTAGAACCTCTCTAAGTCTGATCCTCAAGTAGCATGACCATAAGATCCTTCACTACACTGATTAGCCTCCCTTCTGAATACTACCTAGATGAGCAATGTCTTTTTTTTTTTTTTGCCAAGGTAACTGGGGTTAAGTGACTTGCCCAGGGTCACACAGCTAGGAAGTATTAAGTGTCTGAGGCTAAATTTGAACTCAGGTCCTCCTGACTTCAGGGCTACTGCTCTAACCACTGCACAGCAATGTCCTTCTTAAGTGTGGTTCTCAAAACTGAGCATCACATGAGAAGTGGTCAGGCCAGGGTAGAATAACTTTGTTCCCTGAGTCCTGTACAATACTTCTAACATAGCCTAAGATACAATTGCTTATTTGGCTGCCATCTTGCACTTCTGAATCATACTAACCTTGTGCCTCCTGAAAATCTCTAATTTTTTTTTTTACACATGCAAACTGCTTTTTATCTGTCTTTATTTTCCAACCTGTATTTGTGCATCTGGTTTTAGAGTAGATTGCAGATCTCATCTTATTAGAATTGACCCATCCTTCCAGACTGCTAGATCTTTTGAGAACCTGCTTCTGTGATCCAACGTGAAAGCTAGCTACTTCAGCTGTGTGTCACTGGCAAATATGATAAGACAAGTTTTCATCCAAGTCACTGAGAAAACAGCTGAATAGAATAAGAATAAGACTTGCCATTCCACTAAATAACCTCATCTCCAGGTACACATGGATCCAATAACCAATACTTTATAAGTAAATGCATTCAACTAGTTCTGAATCACACACACACACACACACACACACACACACACACACACACACACACACACATCCAGTCCATCCATTTACAGTTTATCCATGAGGATACCATGAAAGATTATCCAATGAATCCCTGAAATGTGGATATACTGTGCCCAGGTATTTTGTTGTCTACAATATTCCCTATTCAACAACTAGTATTCCTCAATTGGCCTCTCCCAAGTCTAGCCAATCCTTAAAGAAAAAAGAGTCAATGAGATCAATACACTATAACCTGTTCTTAATGAACCCAAGTTGATTTTCAGTGATCACATGATTTACCCCGTCTGAAAGTTTTGATCACAATCTGATCCATTTCTTATACAACCTTTGGATAAAATAATCTGCTGGGGAGGTGGGAATTAGATCAAAGTATTTGTATGTTTCTTGTCGAGGCAAGGACACTGAGTTTTTCTATATAGGATGAAAAACCATAAAATAACAGCCGATCAAACTTAACATGGACACACAGGAAAAGCAAATCCAGATTTAAAAATATGCCCTCATTTTTAAAAAAATCTCAGAAACATAACTAACTTTTCACTCAGGCTGCACAGGAAGGTCATTGAATTTCCTTGTGAAATAAAGATAAATTTAAGGTCAGAAAGTTCAGACAAGTTAAGTTTTCAAGAGTCTTATATACAACAGAAAGAGTAACTAGGCCTAAGGCAAAGACACAAGGAACGAACAAAGAGTTTACAGAGGAAGCTAAGAAAAATGTTTGTGGCAAACATAAATGAACAGCTATCATTACTGATTCTGAGGAGAAAGAAGAATATTAAATTTCACCCCTGACTGACCAGTTTTAAGACATAACATAGGCAAGTTTACAAGTATTTCTCAGAGTCCTGCAAAGTAAAATTATAATCTGGTTGCAAAAGAAAAAGCTCAAAATCCTTGAAACTTCATGACACTACATTTATCAAGCAAGTCTATGCTGCTCAATAATTTTGGAGTAAAGATAATTCAAATAGGTATAGAGGTCATAGGTCATATTTATTTGATCTTCAAAAACTTGGTCTAATTAACTAAACAGATTATGTAAAATGTCTATTCTGGAGGTGTTAACCTTTCTAAAAATAGGGAATTTTAAAAAACAAAAGAAAATAGAACAGTTGTCTATAACATTACCTCTTTAACTACCTTTTGAGGAAACAGACAAAAAGGCAAAAATTTGTTCTGAATGTCGACTATTTTTACAACATTAAACTATTTCACAGAAGGCTGGGAGGGTAGGGAGGATGCCATCTTTCTTCTGGTCAATGCTGGTTTCAACCCATTAAAATTAAAAAAATTTAAAAAAAAACAAACTGAGCAATTTCAGACAATTATTTCATCACAATCATCTAATTATACCAGTTACTTCTGGTTAGTGGATCATTCACCTCTTATTCTGGAAAGTTGATTGATGTTCCTGTGCTAATTTGAATTTCTTGGAGAACCAAATTTTACTCAGTCAAGAAAATATTCTTTAAAATTATATAAAAGCTAATACACATTCATAAAACTCTGTCCTTTCTCCAAACCTACAAATATATCTCAGTTGGCTATATGCTGCTCTTCATAGAAGCACAAATGTAGGGGTAGAAAGGATCTCAGAGATAGCTTTATCCAAAGCCCTGAGAGCATCTAGGAGGTAACTGAAATCAGAAGACTTCCAGAGTTTAAATCCAGTCTCAGACATTTACTAGCTTTCACCATGTCCAAGTCACTTGACCTTGCTTGCCTCAGTTTCTTCAGTTGTCAAATGAGCAGAAGAAAATGGCAAACCATTCTAGTATCTTTACCAAGAAAACCCCAAATGGACTCACAAATAATTGAACATGACAAACGATTCAACAATAACATTCCAATCTGCTCACTTTAGATAAAAACAAAACTATGGTTCAGAAAGATAGAAAGACTTGGTTCTATGGGAGGAGAGTGGCAGAATTTGAATTCAAATTCAGTCAATGAAAACAAAGACATAACACTGAGATAGAATACTGCAGGAAGTCAAATATTCACATAAAACCAAATTTTTAAAAAATTCTTAGACCATAATTAAAAACTATGGCATAAAAAGCCTATGATGGGGTCACAGGATAAGAGACAAGGGAAGAATTTATTCAGAAATTAATATGATTTAAAAGCAAAAGATATCCAGAAAAACATTCTTTAAAAAAAAAAAAAAGTAAGGAGATGACAGCAAGATAAAAGAGGGAAAGAGAAAGAGATTTGAAATAAAGACAGAAGGAAATACAGACAGGAGGGAAGGAAGGAAGGAAAAAAAGGAAAGAAGAAAGGGTGGAAGGGAAGGAGCAAGGAGGAAGGAAGGAAGGAAAGAAGGAAGGAAGCAAGGAAGGAAGGAAGGAAGGAAAGAAGGAAGGAAGGAAGGAAGAGAAGGAAGGAAAAGACTGCTTTTAAAAAAAGGAGAGCATTTGGGACTTTTATCAGGTCTTTTTTTAACTTTTAAATATGTTTTTTTTTTTCTTTTTTTGTCAAGGCAATTGGGGTTAAGTGACTTGCCTAGGGTCACACAGCTAGGAAGTATTAAGTATCTGAGGCCAGATTTGAACTCAGGTCCTCCTGACTTCAGGGCTGGTACTCTATCCACTGTGCCATCTAGCTGCCCCTTAAATATAAATATAAATAAAGCTACTCAAAGATATGCCTAAAAAGACAACTTTTTCTGGAAAATGCAAGTTTCAAAATAACTGCTTACCCTTGGAACTGTTTCAAGGAGAAGAGACCTGCATATTAATAGTCATGAATTTTATGTATTTAAAAATAATTATTTGGAGAGAGGATTACAGACCAGCTGCAGATTAAAAAAATAATAATCATTATAATGAGACTTTAGACTACATTAACAGATGCAGAGTGTCCAGAACAAGAAGAGCTATCGATAGTATGGTATGCCCAGGTCATAAGCACAGCTGGAATTTTATTTTCAGTTCTATGTACCACGTTTTATTCTTTTTTCCTTTAATAGTATTTCCCCCAATTATATGTCAAGACAATTTTTAGCATTCTGTATTAAAACATAGGGAAAATTTTCCCAACAAGATTAGATCTGATTGGAAAGGAATACTTCAGAAAGGAATTTGAGTTTCCTATATTAGAGATCTTCTAGAAAGGTTTGCTAATTTTAAAACTTAGACCATTTCTATAAAATCTTAGAGTTGAGAGTTTAAAAATCAATAGTTTTACTGGAATGAAAATCCCCTCAACAATATCTTTGGCAAGTGGTCATCAACTCTTTCTAGAAAGCACCCAGAACCGGGATAAAACTCCCATCTACAAAATATTGCACAAGTAGTTATCCAGCCTTTGCTTGAAAATGAAGGCGTGATGGTAGAGCTTGGAAAAGGAAATTTAGGCTTGATGAATTTCCTAAAAAATAGAGGCATTCAAAAGTGAAGTGGGCAACACTATCTCTACTTCATGCACAGATTAATGCAAATAGCCTTCTGCTTGATCTCCCTATCTCATATCTCTTCCCAATTCAGTCCTTCCTCCCCTCAGCCATCAAATTGATTTGACCAAAAGCCCCTTCCTCATCCAATAAAATCCAGTGGTTCCCAAATACTCCCAGGTTCAAATATAAAATCCCTGTTAACTTTTAATGCCTTTCATAACTGTCCACATTTTCAGTCTTCCTATTCCTGATTTCCCTCCACATACTCTGAGATCCAATGACAAAGACCTCTTTGATGTTCTTCAAACAAGACACTCCATCTCTGTACTATGTTCATTTTTACCTGCTGTATTCTGTACCTGGAGCATTCATTGTTTCCACTTCTTGGCTTCCTTGGTTTCCTTCAAAGTCTTACTTAAAAGCTAACCTTCTGCAAGAAGCCTTTCCCAATGATAAGAGCCATCTACACCTAGAGAGAGGAGTGTAGGAACTGAGTGTGGATCCCAACATAGCATTTTCACTTCTTTTATTGTTTACTTGAATTTTATTTTCTTTCTCACTTTTTTTTCCTTTTTTGATTTGCTTTTTCTTGTGCAGCAAGATAATATAAATACAGATGCCTATATTGGATTTACATATATTTTAACATGTTTAACATATATTGGATTACTTGCCATCTAAGGGAGGGGGCAGGGAGAAGGGGGGAAATTGGAACACAAAGTTTTGCAAGGGGCAATGGTGAAAAATTATCTTTACATATGTTTTGAAAATAAAAAGCTTCAAAAAATAAAAAATTAAAAAAAGCCTTTCCCAATCCTCCTTAACCCTAGTGCTTTCCCTCTGAAATTATATCCAGTTGTGTGTGTGTATGGGGGGGAGGCATCTATTTATCTATTATCTAGTTCATTGCATTTTATCTCCCTTCCCCCCCAATAAATTGTGAGCTTGTAAAAAGCAGGGACTGTTTTATTTTTTGCCTTTTTTGTATCCCCAGCATTTAGCATAGTGCCCAGCTGGCACTAAAAAGACTTACCTGACTGACTAGAAATGGTGGTTGTCTTTATTTTCTTTTAAATAACTAATTTTTTAGAAGCTCTTTCTTACATCAAACCTAAATTTCCCTTTTCAATTTCAATGCATTATTTCTACAGAAGCCCTCTGGAGCCAAGCAGAACAAGCGTACCCCCTCTACCACATGACATCATACAACTCCTTGAAGATAGCAATCCTGTCTCCCACCCCATCTCACTTCCCATCTCATCCAAATTTTCTTTTCTCCGTGCTAATCACGCCTAACTTCAACATCCTTCCCAATCACGTATCAGATCATGTAAGTTCCTAATATGTCTCTCATTTACATTTTCACAATTGTTCTTCATGCTTTTGGGTCTTGTTTGATGATGATAAATGTGATTATCACCATAGTTGTTTTGGCTGCTACAAAAGATATCAATATAGATATAAAGATCATACAAATAGATGCAATCAGATCATGGCATCAGTAAGGATGTAAGTTACGTATTTGGTTTGCAAATCTAAACCTAAGAATAAATAAAATTAATCTGTATAGCACTGCCCATATGTAACAGAGAGTACTCTTTTGAAAAGTTCTCTAAGGAAAACATATTAACATTAGTTTTGGTTAATAATATTATATAATAATAATAATATCTTGCCCATTCCCCTGTTGATTCCTAATGAGGAATAGATTCCACCCTTTGTCAAAACAATTGGCTATCTCTTACCCTACTGTCAAGACAAGCATACATGGTTCTAGATTATAAAGTAGAAACTATCCCTTTTTGGCTAAGTTGAGAGCTGTAAACCCTCAATGACCAATACCATTAGATAAGCAGGAGACTCTTGTGGATTCCTGGTTTCATATTACAGTCTTAACATCTCTCCATCAAGGCACCTCTTACAGTCAATCCTTATTTTTTAGTTTATAAATATTAAAACCAAATATTTAGAAGAAGATAGCTAAGAATTCTAAGAACCAGATGTGTTATCTTCTATTCAGGTGTTTGAAACCCAAAGCAACACTGACACAATGCTATCTGTCTGGTAACTAAAAAAGCAATTTGTGTTGACATGAGTGCTTTAAGAAAAAAGTCCCTTCCAAGTGTGCCTTCTGGAGCAATGGAAGAAGACCTTGCTAAAGCAACTTTCAAGATTAAAAAGAGAAATGAGATAAAAACCAAAAGATTGCAAAACAGAAATTGAGCTCATGAACCTGAAATCTCCATATGTGAAATGTCAAACAAATTGCTGTTCTAATCTAAAACTGTAATCTTTCTTTTCAGCCTTTTCCATTTTATTAGAACAAATATTCCAAATCTCATCTGTGTGGTATTACAGATCCTAAGGACAACTCGACTACCATGGCTGTTTATACCATGCAGGGACCCTTTGCCATCAGTTTTGAGTCACAATATTTGCAGAGAGGACCCTTTGTAATGCTCCAACCAATCTGCCCCTCCTTGGCATTTTATTTTGTTTTGGTTCCTCCACCCCCTCCATGCCAATACAGTCTCATCATCAAAATAAATTATTACTTGGTGGTCTGGTTAGTCCTCCCAATGATACATTTTAATTAGGCAAAGCATTGAAAGAGATAATTGCAGAAATGCTGGCGCATCTTCAAACAAGACTGCCTGCTGTCCATTTTACTCACAATGAAAATGCTCTTAAAGAGATTTCGAGCAAGATTTGCCTCCTACTTGCAGTCCACATTTGTAATGTTTATATAAGTGGGGAATATAAATCTTCCTCCAATGAACCCCACCATTTTTAAGCTAGACTGCTTGTTATAAACTGCCTGTTTCCGTTTTGCCTGCCTAAGCAAGCAATGCAAAGCCTATTCTGGATAGGCTGGAACTAATTTAATGTGCTCCAGGTTGAATCCCCTATCCTACCAGCTTTTACGGGTAGATTTTACACAGTGGATTAGTGCTGACTTTAACAATGATTCATGTGATAAGTGGGTTTTGATTTGTTTTTCAATGTCAGAAAATATGTGCTGGCAAAAGCAATGTCACTGGGATCACTCTGTTCGAGCAAAGAAAAAAGAAAAAAGGGGGGAAAAAAACAACAAAGGAGTTCACAACTAGTAACATAGAAATCAGGCAAAGAGCTTACCCAAATGAACTTGGAGTTTCAGTTAGGCAAAAGAACAGAAAGTTGTGAGCACAAAGCTACATTTGGGACTGGAGAGGTGCCAATGTGTGATCGGTTAAATTGATACACTTTACCGCAAGACTCATTCCTATTATTAAAAATACCAAGGCTATACTGAAGATAGACAAAAGCATTATTCTTTTTTTTTCCAGCCTGAAAGCTATCTTATGTGCTTTCCCCTTACAGATTTAAAATTCCTTGAAACCAACACTAATTAAAACAAAAACACACTCACAAAACCCCCAGAAAGAGCTGTCATGGTAGGGAGAGGGGATCAAAAGAGATTTCTCATCTAAAGTAAAGAAATAGAAGAACAGTGACTTTAATTTAAAAAACTATATGGAAAGGAAAAAAAAAACACCTTGTTTTTGTTGTTGTTAGCTAGGTTTGCACATTTGAGGGCCTGAGGAATTGATCAGGGAGGAGAAAGGGTGTAGAACTTAAGTTTTCAACATTATAAGAAACTCCCAGAGGAAAGAATAGGATGGAGCTTGCTCCAATTTCTAATCTTTGAGAGGTGTCTGGGACACTGGGATGTTAATCCATGTTTGCCCACGTTCACACGACCAATGAGTGTCTGAGGCAGGACTGGAACCCAGCCTGCCCTGAGGCTGAATGCTTAAAAATGGCATGGGACTACTCATTCATCTCCCTACTTATCAACTAAGCCAACTGGTTAGCTTGAGGCAATAGCAAATGCTACAGTAGATGGCAGTATTGTATCACCGAGATCTCACTGGAAACAAATAGAATCCTTGGTGGTGTTTTTTGGGGGGGTAGGGTGGGCAAAAGGCCATTATTCTTCATTAAGACTGAACTATGTCAGAGTAATTACTCTAATTTATTACAAAATTTCAGATTTCTTTAAAACAAAACCTTGTCCCTTTTTTTCTTTATAAAAAACATCTGCAATATACTGTCTCCACTTAAAGGGACAGAAATTTTATTGTATTCTAAAAATATGAAAACAAACAAACCCCCCAAATACCACAATCTCAAAATCACACTAAATGCTGTCCAATACTAGAAACAGTACTATTTAAATACCTTAAAAAATAAAAAAACAGAACATCAACTTTTCCCAGTCTTGTACAAAAAGAAAATCCAGATGTTCCTTATTGTAAACCTAATTTCACATTGGAAAAAGGCAAAAATGAATGGATATTTTAGCTTGGTCGGAAAATGAATGAAAGGTGGAACTGGTTTAAAAGCACAATTCAAAATGCGTCATACTAATCTGGTGCTTATTTCAGAAATTTCAAGTAAGCCAATATTTGCAACAAGTGCAAGGATTGCTTTTTGTTTTATAGTACTGAATTGTTCTTTCAGTCTGCCTAAGACAGTTAGCAAGACATCTAGAAAAGGAAACTAAAACTTATTGTATCAAATGCTTGACTTTCAATGTTTTAATGCTATTCTCCGCCCAACCTTTCTTTTTTTATTCTTCTTTTTTTTCAGGGGGGGTGGGTGGGGGAGAGCAGTAAACCTTTTGAACCTGCCTTATTTCTGGGGGGATAATAACAACACAATAAACAACAACCCAATGACTGGAATGTATTCTATGAAAAGCAACTTGTAGTATCCCTGATTTGTGGATTCTTTCCTTCACTATTTGATTACTAAAGATTCAATGAACATGAGGATAGAAGACTGACTCATTTAACTAAAGTCTCATGCTATACTGGTACTCTAACTATAGTATTCACTGGTATAGCACACTAAGCAGAAAGGAAGATGGAGAAATAGCCTGGAATGGTGCGAGCAAGGTCTTTTTTTTTTATCTTTCAAGATAATCTTTTGAATGGGGAAAAAAAGCAGCAGCCAATTTATTAAAAAGTCCCCCCCCCACTGCATTTGATGAAATGAAAAACTTTTCCTATCAAAATTATTATTTTAAAGAAATATAGATTGCTCAGAGAATTTACAAATGAGACAGAGGAAAAGGAAGAGAAGAAGGAGAAAGAAGGAAGAGGAGGAGGAGGAAGAGGAGGAAGAAGAGGAGGTGTTAAAACAAAATACTTTAATAACCCCTAAAAAGTCAAAAGTTGTAAAATTCCTTTAAAACCATAATATCATAAAAAAAAAACATTCAGGATCCACTAAGAAAGCCAATATTGATGAAGGTGATACCAAATAAATCTTCAGAGTAGTCACATAAAATTCCTAACTGATTACATTTTGGAATTGTTCAATTTTTTTTAAATGTCATTTTTCTTTGGAACCATGCTCAAAGGCATACCCTTTGAGTCAGCAGGGCCTTACTGAGTCTGTACTCCCAAGGAAATCATAAAGGAGAGAAAAGGACCCACATGTGCAAAAATGTTTGTAGCAGCTCTTTTTGTGGTAGCAAAGAATTGGAAAAGAAGTAGATACTCATGAATTGGGGAATGGCTAAACAAGCTGTGGTACATGAAGATAATGGAATATAATTGTTTTATAAAAAATGATGAGCAAGCTAATTTTAGAAAGGCCTGGAAAGATTTACATGAACTGATGCTGAGTGAAACAAGCAGAACCAGGAATATATTGTACACAGTAATAACAAGATTGTGAGATGATCAACTATGAAAGACTTGACTCTTCTCAACAGTTCAGTGATTCAAGACAATCCCAATTAACTTTGGATACAAAATACTATCTGCACCCAGAGAAAGAACTATGAAGACTGATTATAAGTAAATTAACATGTGCAATGTTCACTTTGTTTTTCTTTCTCTTGTGGTTTTTCCCTTTTGTTCTGTTTTTTCTCTCCTAACATGATTCATTTTAAAAGTGTATTAAAAATTAATGAACATGTATAACCAGAAAAAATAAAACAATTAAAAAAACAAAATGTCATAATTCTCAGAATAACATTTCAGTCTGTATTCTTTATTCTTTTTTTTCCTTTATAGAATTACATTTTAAAATACTAAGTGAATACCCTTAACATAATTCTTGGAAGATGTGGTCAGTTTCTAATCCCTTCTCCAAGGAATTCTTGACTAGTGTGTTAGATTCATTTTTCAGTACTCAATAGGAAAACTATGACTGTAATTACCACCAAATTTTCCTGAAGATGGGCTAACACATATGCATTTCCATGACCAGCAGGGACTAATTCTTCATAATTAAGGCATCCAATAGCCTGTGACTGCTGCAACAAAATATTTGCCCCAGGAAACTATGACAGGTATGCATTTCACCAAACATCTGTTTGTAAGCTTGGGGTCAAAGGATAAGTCAAAGTAATGGTCTCATCCTCCAACAAATGGTTCCTGGCCAAAACATTACTTCGAGAGTTAATTCAAGTGGTTTCCGGGGACCAGAATTCTGCCACAGAAATGACTATGTGCCTTGTGCCTTCTAAAGCCCAAACTTCAATGTCAAACTTTGACCTATGGACATGAGGGTAGCGTTTATACCTCCAAATAAAAAAATGAAAGAAAACTTCAGGTGAAATAATAAGTCCCTTTCTCTCAAAGGCAAATTTAGAATTGTAATGTCATAGACTTTGAGCTGGAAGAGATATTAAATCATCTAGCCCAACCTCCATCACTTCATCACTGGGCAAATTGAGGCCCCCCAAGATCAAGTCAAATCCTGTAAAGTCAGCACCGGTGCAATGACGTGATCATGAAGTGCTGATGGGTATTAAAGTCATTAATGGGGCTACTAAGGTGTATGGTCAGAATTCGAACCCAAGTCCTTTGAATCCAAATTCAATGATTTTTCCACCAAACCAATGGTTTATAACACTTTTGAAAATCTTTTAGTTGCCATTCTGGAGAGCAATTTGGAACTATGCTCAAAAAGTTATCAAACTGTGCATACTCTTTGACCCAGCAGTGTTTCTATTGGGCCTATATCCCAAAGAGATCTTGGAGGAGGGAAAGGGACCCACATGTGCAAGAATGTTTGTGGCAGCCCTTTTTGTAGTGGCTAGAAACTGGAAACTGAATGGATGCCCATCAATTGGAGAGTGGCTGAATAAATTATGGCATATGAATGTTATGGAATATTATTGTTCTGTAAGAAACGACCAACAGGAGTATTTCAGAGAGGCCTGGAGAGACTTGCATGAACTGAACAAGACTATACGATGATCAATTTTGATGGACATGGTTCTCTTCAACAATGATGTGATTCAAACCAGTTCCCATTGTTCAGCAATGAAAATAGTCATATACATCCAGAGAGAGGCCTGTGGGAACTGAGTGTGAACCACAACACAGCATTTTAACGCTTTCTGTGAATATTTCCATGCATTTTGTTTTCCTTCTTAGGTTGTTTTTTCTTCTTCTCTTTCTAGATCTGATGTTTCTTGTGCAGTAAGATAACTGTATAGATATGTATACATGTATTGGATTTGTCATATAATTTATCCTATTTAGCATGTATTAGATTACCTGTCATCTAGGGGTGGGGGTTGGGAGGAAGGAGGGGAAAAGCTTGGGAAAAAAAAAGTTTTTGCAAAGGTCAATGTAGAAAAATCACTCATATGTTTTGTAAATAAAAAGCTTTATTAAAAAAAAAGAAAATCTTTTAGTTGCTAATGAAAGTTTACTAGAAGAATGAACAATTCCTCTTCCTTTTTATCTTCACACTACTCTGAAATTGTTCAAGAAACAAAAGCTACTTTATTTCATAGTAACATCTGACAGAGAAGAAAGGGGAGGGGTGTGGAAGGGAGGAAAGTATAACCCCAAAGAATAGATATGAAAAAGATATCTCTCCTCACTCCTTTGAAGGGGAAAAGGGAATACAAAAGTATGGAATACTGCATATAATGTTAGAATTAGTTTTTTTTTTTTCAGTGTTCTGATCAGTTTTGCCAAAGTTTTTCTCTTTATCCTTTTCATTTTAATCTCTAGAATATTCTTTGTTAAAAAAAAAAAAAAACTTCTTCTCTGGAAGAGGGCCACAGACACAGGTGGAAATCTGGGTAATATACAAATAAAAGATATCAATAAAAATTATTTTTTTAAATGAAGGTTTTCCCCAATTGATGAAATCAAAAGATATGAATAGCCAGTTTTCAGCACAAGTCAAAGCTATCAATAGGTACGTGAAAAAATGCTTGAAATCACTATTGATTAGGGAAATACAAGTTAAAACTAATCTTAGATAATATCTCACACAAATCAATTTGTCTAACATGACAGATAAAAGAAAATGATAAATTCTGGAGGAGATACAAAAAAACAGGGACACTAACGTGCTATTGGTGGAGTTGTGAACTGGTTCAGCCATTATAGAGAACAATTTGGAACTATACCCAAAGGGTTATAAAGCTGTGTTTACTGTTTGATCTAGTAATACCACTGCAAAGTCTGTATTCCAAAGAGATTAAAAAGTAAAAGGACCTATGTGTATAAAAATATAACAGGTCTTTTTGTAGTTGCAAAGAACTGGGAATTGAGAGGATACCCATCATTGGGGAATGGTTGAACAATTCATGATATATGTCATAATGGGACACTATTGTGCTATTAGAAAGGTTGAGGGGGATTGGTTCAGAAAAACTTGGGAAGACTTATACAAACTGATGCAAAAGGAAGTGAGCAGAACCAGGAGAATATTGTTTACAGTAAAAGCAAGGAGGAAAAGTCATTGGCAGCTTGGGGGAATTGGGAGACTGAGTAGAATATGGTGCTTGAAATGAGTCTTGAAGAATACTAAGAGGCAGAAGTTAGGAAGAAATAAAACTCACTGCCTCTACTATCTCTAGGATAAAATGGGAGCCCCTGTTTATCTTTTAAAGCCTTTTCCAACCTGCCCCCAACCTATATTTCCAGTTTCATTTCTCCTAAATTACCTTTGAACTGTTCTGTATAGACTCAAATATATGCACATGCTGTCTCTCCCCCACCAGAATATAAACTCCATAAGGAAGGGTACTTCCCTTTTCATCTTTGTATCATCAGTACCTGGCACACAGGTCATTGATCAAAGATTCTGGTCCATCTCTGACTTTATTACATGTTATTCCCTATGCTTGGATTCTTTACTCTCTCCAGTCTCCATATTCAATGACAAGATTTCTCCCTTCCTTCAAGGATCCTTCAAGTGCCACATCTTCTTGATGCCTTCCTTAATGATCATTCCCCATGCCAAAGACCCCTTCTTTACATTTCTCAAAGCATTTTGCAAGGACAATTTTTCTTTCTTTCTTTTTTTTTTTTTTTTTTGGTACCTTTCGTCTTATCTCAGTAAGACTGAGACCAGATAAAGACCTTAGTTTAAAAAGACCAAGGTCTCCCATTGCATCTCTGGATATCCTGATCTATATCTGGCCCCTGGACCCCAATGGCTCTGGAAAAGAAAGTGTGGCTGGTGACCTTGCACAGGTCATTTCAATCCAATTCACTTGCATATCATCACTTCTCTGATGTCATGGTCCTCATTGAGAATGAAAGAAAAGAAAAAAAAACAATAAAATGCATGCTTTAATTATTTAATATTTTATTATTATATTCAATTATTTGGATATTTTCCCCTTTCATTAAGTTCCTGGAGGGGAGGGTCTAAGGGATTGTAACTCTCTATGTCAAGTAGCAAACCTTGATTTAATACTTAAACACTTAACTTTTGTTCCATATTTATGGAAATTCTTCTCAGTAATTAATCTCTCCTGACCATTTTAATTTTTTTTTTTTTGGAGATTCTTCCACCAGTGACACATTCATTTTTAAAAGAAAAATATAAACATTTAGCAGAATTCATGCATCTATAAGCATTTAGCAGAGTTCATACATCTGCTATACATTGGAACTAAGGTTAGGTTCCACAAATACAAAGAATGTGCCAAAAATAAAGGAGATGAAGCATTCTCTTTACCTTGGGCACGATCACTCGGCAAACTATGGCCACCAAAGTAGCTGCAAATGACAACCATCTTGAATTATTTTTGATTAAAAAAGAATAATGGGGAAAGCCATATGAAATTAGTCAGATTACTTGAATAAAGCCTTTACTTAAGTTAACTAAAATAAGACTTTTATAATATACTGGAATTTTAAAGTTACTTTTTAAAAAAATTTTTTTTTCATGGAAATTTTGTGAGACTCAGAAAAATGAAAGTGTCCAAGACAGATGAATGACTAAAGTCGTTAATTAACAAGAGATTTTCAATACTGATTTGGAAATTTTTTTCTTTTAAGCTATTTTTATATAAAATGTAAACACATAAACTTTTTAGTAATATGTCATAAAGCTCTTTTCCAGCAGGGCATGCTCTATTTCTTTCGACAACCACCAGTCTCATCTTTCTCTAGCCCCAAATAAAACATAAACTTGTTGCTTAAGGACTATTTCCCAAGAATTCTCTGGGGTATCTGAAAAACATAATGGTGTCACATGAAATAACTAATTTAAAAACCATTCCAGCCCTTTTAATTTTGGATTATACCTTAAGATTTTTAAGGTAATATCATTTTTAAAAGCACATATTAAAAAATTTTGTGATAGAAATCATATTCAATATAAGATATAATAACTGCATATTTAATATTTTTCCATGCTCATGAATGTAATCTTAAAAACACAAAATAGATTAAAAATATGGACAATCTTAACTTAATTTCAAGAAAAATTAAAGTTAAGTATTGGCTTTTTCTGTGTATTTTAACACATAATTAAAACAAAGCTTAATTTGGATTCCCTCTAATTGTTTCCACACATTCAATGATGGTGGGGGTGGGCAAAGGTGTTCTTAGGGTATTTTTTTTTTGATGTTTGCTAAATTGCTCAGTTAAATATCTCCAATCTTGTCTGTTCTTCCCCCTCTTCAAATTCCGCCCCCCTCCACCTTGAGCCTTTGAACTGTCTCTAAGTGAATACTAGTATTTGGCCAATCAGCTGTGCTTAATTCCATAAGCATTAAAGTGTCAATGTTTCAATCACTGTAAAACCTATAAAATCATAGATTTGAAGTTAACAATGGCTTTTTTTTGGGGGGGGAGTGGGTGGAAAAGAGATTTTTTTTCATAATGATAATCTACTTTTCTCAAACCAAAGTGTTCCTCAGTCTTCCAAACTTTGATTAATTTAACCGCATGCCTTAGCAGAAGCATGAGCTTGAGGAGCAAAAATACTAGGAAGGTCTGTTGGGATTGGTCCAACTTTTGATGCACCAAAAATGACAGGCTGGTGACTGAAATCACTATCTATCTAGTTAGTGAATTTATGCACATTGACTTCCCAAAATCAAAAGAACAATTTTGGGAAGCCTGGAAAAAATAAACAAAAATAAAATAACAGCTGTTTATATATGAGTGGGGAACTCAATAGTGAACTCCTGGGAGAAGGATCCTCATTTTCCTTGAATTTTCCATAATGGCAGTTGATTGTTGAATATTCTTTATACTCTCAAGTTTGGAATCATTGCATTCTCCTAGTTTTTCTCCAGCCTGAGTATTTTTTCCTTGGTCTCTTTCAAAATGTATATTTTTGTCTCTCCCAGCATCTATACATGGCAGTACCCAAGGGTTCTCATTGTATCTCTTCTGTTCATATTCTTTCACTTGGCATTATACACTTACATGGGTTCATTTATCAATTCTATAACCACAACATTCAAATCTATACCTGCATCCCTAATCTCCCTCTTAGCTCCATTTTCACGTTTTCTACTACCTGTTTGATATAACCTCCCAGATATAGTCCTCTGACACCTAAGCCTCCATAAATTCAAAACTAAACTCTTCATCTTACCGCCTATTTTTTCCCTCTTTATATTTGCTATTGCCTAGAGTACAAAAAGCACTTAGTAGTAATTGTTTTTTGAACTGAATTAATTACTGCTTAAATGAATATAAGTGATTTGTAGTGATTATATCCCTGATCAAAAGAAACATAAAAGCAAGAGATCCACTTTTTTTAAACTCAATGTCAAATATGTTTTCTTATTCTACTTATGAATGAACCTGTAGAAAAGTTCTAAAAAAAGTTTTGTTTACTTTAAAAAATAATTTCATTTATCATTGTACTGTTTGTCTCTAAGGTTGCAGAGTGACAAAACTATTACTCTTTTGGTCACTTGATCAAATTACAATATGAAAGTCACATAAAAATGTAAAGTCAAAAAAATCAAGAATTTTCCTTCAAATGAAACTTTTTCAAAGTTATAATCAATAATTATTTAAATGTCTATTGTGGGCTAGATTCTGGGGATTCAGGGCTAGAAGTGGGAAGGGAGGAATGGAGAGAGGGAGGGAGAGAAGAAAGAAGGAAGTAGAGAGGAAAGGAGGAAGGGAAAGAGGAAGGGAGGGAGGGAAGAAAAAAAGGAGGTAAGTTAGGAGGGAAGAAAAGAGGGAGAAAAGGAAAGAGGGAAGGAGGGTAGGAAAAAAGGAAGGAAGATAAGAAAGAAGGAGGGAGGGAAGAAATAAACAAAGAAAAAAGAAAGACATGAATATAACACTCTGTGTAATACTCCATACACCCATACTCCTACCCCATTAGCTTTCCTAATGAAATCATTTAAGCAAACATTTAAATCCCTTTCTAGATTTAGAAATGCAACTATATGTACAATAGGTCCATAATAGCTTGTTGTCATTCTGGTCTCTAGTTATTCAGCTCTGTCTATATATACATTTCCTTTTCTAGAATATTATTAGTATATATACTGATTATGCTTCATTTGATTCACAATAAATTTTTAAAAAGATTTCCTTGTATAAAAATGAAAAAAGTATTGGTATTTGAAATGTATGTTATCCATGTATCCTATGTCAGCATATGGCATATATTTATGTTGAACACTTCATTCTCTAGCAATGTCAGATAAATGAGGTGTGATTGTATGTGTCTGTGTAAATATTTGTCAGTTATAATGATCAAACTGAAATTATTCTGTGGATTCTCACAATGGAAGAAAACATCACCTGTTTAGAAAATTCAGTCTCTAAAATCAATTATATCTGTGACTTTAGAAGCTGATTATTGTTCATTTGTATATCTTTAATATGAAGGGCCAAGACTATGTCCTAAATACCTCTCCTCCCCTCTGTCCCATGCAGGTGTATATATGCCTTTTTCTCCTTTTTTTTTTTTTTTTTTTGGACATACACAATGCCAAGACAAAACCTAAAACATATTAAGCTGGCCTTAGAGTGAAGAAGGGAAATGTTCCTGACTTAACAATGAACTTCATTTCTCTTTGGGGATTTGACTTTTGACACAAAAGGAGTTCGAAATAAGAACCAGAATGAGTGAGATCTCCAAATCAACCTGCTTTTAATTAGGTCTTGTAAAGCAACACTTCTGCTAAAACTCTCAGGTTGGAGAGTTCACTCACATTGGCTCATGCAAGAGCACAATCAGGAACTGGGAAAATCAAGCATTTTTTTTTTTAAACAAGTTGCTGAAATTTACTTTTAAAATTTATAAAATTTCAATTTAATTTGCAGGATTACATGTATTCTAGTTTAATGTGTAACACCACTAAATATGCCTAAAATTCAATATATATTACTGACACTACTAATAGCATCTGAATTTATCTATCATATTTCCATATTTCTTCAGGAGCACAAAGCATGCTCACATATATTACCATCTACATTTTGTCATCCTTTATAATCAAGAAAAAAGATGTTCTAATTTAAAGAAAAATCAAGTCATTTAGTTAATATTTTCAAAGATTAAGAATATAATATTGTATTTTTTATTTTATAATTTAAAAGTCACTTAAAATCTCCATATTGGAAAACAAAAACAAAACAAAAACACCCTAATGCTTATTGATTGTTCATTTGGGGAGGGATGCAGTAACATTCTTTTAAGGTAACAAAAATGAATGCATATTATCAAATCTATAACACAAAACACCAAACTTTTCAACTTGAATCTGAAGAGTACCAATATTTCATCTTTTTTTTTTTTTTTTGCTTTTTGCTGAGGTAATTGGGGTTAAGTAACTTGCCCAGGGTCACACAGCTAGGGAATGTTAAGTGTTTGAGACCAGATTTGCACCCAGGTCCTCCTGACTTCAGGGCTGGTGCTCTATCCACTGCGCCACCTAGCTGCCCCTCATCATTTTTAACAAAGGAAAAAATATACATATTCAAGTGATATAAGTGCTTTGAAAATTTAAAAATAAAAAAACAAAACTGCAAACTGCTACAACTACTACTACTCCAGCTGAGGCTGCTCCTAGTGCTACTATTACTAAATACTACTGCTGCTGCTAAATAATGCTGCTGCTACTGTTATTATTGCTGCTTCTGTTACTAATCCAGTTACTGCTGCTGTGATTGTTATTAGTACTTCTACTACTGTTACTATATGCTGCTGATGCGGACAGTGTTAACTGTTACTAGCACTGCTGCTTCTGCTGCTGTTACTGCTACTAAAACAGTTCTACTGATATTAACTAGTACTTCTGTTGCTACTATTATTAGTACTGCTGCTATTGCATACTGCTGCTTGCTGCTACTGTTAGTAGCACAGTTTTGATAGTTTTAATAATACTGATACTACTGTTACTGTTACTAGTATTATTGCTGCTACTGTTACTAATACTTCTGTTATTATTACTAGTATTAATGGTCCTGGTACTACTGCTACTAGTACTAGAACTGCTTCTATTATTGTTACAAATTCTACTGATGCTGTTGTTACTGTTAGTAGTATTGCTACTCATGCTGCTGTTAACATTGTTGCTGATACTAATACTACTACTGATACTGCTATTGTTACTCTTACTAGTGCTGCTGCTACTGTTACTATAGTAATATTGCTGCTGCTGATACTGTTAATAGTGCTGCAACTACTATTACTAGTATAGCTGTTACTACTGCTACTGTTACTAGTGTTCTGCTGCTGTTACTAAAATAACTAATGATACTGCTACTGTTACTAGAACTGCTGCTGCTGTTACTGCTACTGTTACTGGGATGCTACTACTGCTGATGTTATTATTAAGTGCTGCTGCTGTTACTATTACTAGGACTGCTACTGGTGTTACTCTTACTAGTATTGCAAGTAGATCTAATTTTTGCCAGATTACTTTTTTCACTTTTTTCATTTTAATATATAATTTTCCATATACATGTAATGTTTC
>JAJPUD010002932.1:57241-95085 GCA_023553655.1 Myrmecobius fasciatus
TGATGATACTATTACTAGTGCTGCTGCTGCTGTTGTTGCTGTTATTGATAATAGTGCTGCTGCTGCTGTTACTAAAATAGCTATTGATACTGCTACTGTTACTAGAACTACTGCTGCTGTTACTGTTACTAGTGCTGCTGCTACTGTTACTAGGACTGCTGCTGCTGTTACTGCTACTGTTACTGGGATTGCTACTACTGCTGCTGTTATTGTTAATAGTGCTGCTGCTGTTACTATTACTAGGACTTCTGCTGTTGTTACTCTTACTAGTATTGCTGCTGCTAATAGTTCTAAGAGTAGATCTAATTTTTGCCAGATTCCTTTTTTACTTTTTTCATTTTAATATATAATTTTCCATATACATGTAATGTTTCCAACATGCTGTTATTGTTAATAGTGCTGCCGTTGCTGATACTATTACTAGGACTGATGCTGTTGTTACTAGTATAGCTGTTGCTACTGCTAATCCTATTAGGACTGCTGATGATTATCCTAATCCTAAAACTGCTGCTGTTGATTCTGTTACTAGTGCTGCTGCTGCTGATACTGTTACTAGAACTGCTGATGATTATCTTATTCCTAGTGCTGCTGCTGATGATACTGTTACTAGTGCTAATGCTGTTGTTATTAGTATAGCTGTTGCTATTTACTGTTATTGACTGCTACTGCTGATACTGTTACTAGGACTGCTACTGCTGATACTGTTACTAGGACTGCTGCTGCTGTTACTCTTACTAGTACTGCTGCTGCTGCTGCTAATAGTGCTAGAAGTGGATATAATTTTTGCCAGATTACTTTTTTACTTTTTTTTTCATTTTAATATATTTTTCCATATACATGTAATGCTTCCAACATTCATTTCTTTAAGATTTTGAGTTCCAATTTTTTTCTCCCCGCCCCTTCCTTCTTTCTTCATTACTCAAGATAATAAGCAATCTGACATAGGTTATATATGCACAATCATTTTAAATGTATTTCCATATTAGTTGTGGGAAAGAAAAGTTAAATGGGAAAAACAATGAAGAAGAAAACAAAACAAAACAAAAAGGTCATATGTTTCGATTCTCAGTCTTTTTTTTTTTTTTTTTTTTTTTTGCTGAGGCAATTGAGGTTAAGTGACTTGCCCAGGGTCACACAGCTAGGGAATGTTAAGTGTCTGAAACCAGATTTGAACTCAGGTCCTCCTGACTTCAAGGCTGGTGCTCTATCCACTGGGCCACCTAGCTTCCCAATTCTCATTCAGTCTTGATAGTTCTTTCTCTATAAGCAGAAGGCATTTTTTCCATCTCAAGTCTATTGGAATTATCTTGATATTGCTATATTGCTGAGAAGAGTTTTCAGAGTTGACCATCACATAATCTTGCTGTTACTATGTACAATGTTCTCTTGATTCTGCTCACTTCACTCAGCATCATGAGGTTTATGTAAGTTTTTCTAGGCTTTTCTGAAATCAGCCTGCTGATCTCTTCGAACTTCTTAGAGTAATATTTAATTATCTTCATATGCCATAATTTATTCAGCTATTCTCTAACTGATGAACATCCAATCAATTTCCTATTTCTTGCCACCACAAAAAAAAGAGTTGCTACATGATAAATGTGGAAACATGTTTAGAAGAATTGCATATATTTAACCTATATTGGATTACTTGCTGTCTAGGAGAGGGGGAAGGTGGGGAGGGAGGGAGAAAAATTTGGACCTATTTTGCAAGGGTGAATGTTGAAAATTATCTTTGCATGTATTTTGAAAAAGAAAAAGCTATTATTTCTTTAAAGAATTGCTACAAATATTTTTGCACATATGGGTCCTTTATTCTCTTTTATGATCTCTTTGGGATAGCAATCCAATAGTGATACTGCTGAATCAAAGGATATGCACAGTTTTATAGGTCTTTGGGCATAGTTCCAAAATGCTCTCTAGAATAACTAGACTAGTTCACAATTCCACTAAAAATGCATTAGTGTCTCAGTTTTCCCATATTTCCTCCCAACATTTATCATTATCCCAAATTATTTTTTCAAAGAATTTAGTTTGATTTCCACATAGGAAAAACAAAATATATGCTATGACAGCTCCAATGAGCTGGTCCATCAATATGTATAATCTAGAACAAATGGTCAGATGTGGAACTCATAATTAAAAAGAAGAGGGGTCTACTTGTCCTTCAGGAAATTGCAAGTAATCTTCAATTATTCCAATTTTCTCCCAGTAACAAAGACCCATCTTTTTAATGGAAATATGCTATCAGTGTTGATAAGTGATTATAAAGCATGGAACACAATATCTGAAAAACTGAAAATCAGTATCACACAGAGGGCAATGAAGATGTATGATGGCTATGAAAAGGCTGATATGACACCTATGATGAACAAGGAACTTTGAAAAAGAAAAGGTGCAAAGGATGTAATCAGGAAAATGTATGACAGGCAGTTCGGCCCAAATACTTTACAGGAGGGAGGAGAGGAGGGAAAGAGGCAAGGAAGCAAGGAAGGAAGGGAGAGAAGGGAGAAAAGGCGAAGACAGGGAGAGAGAGATAGAACATTTTTTAAGGCCCTATTATGTGTTAGGCAATGTGCTAAGTGCTTTATAAATATCATCTAATTTTATTCTCACAACAATCTTGGGAGATAGTGCAATTATTTCCAGATAAGGAAACTGGGGCAAACAGATTAGTTGACTTGCTCAATCATACACACATACTTAGGTATGTGAAACCACATTTGAACTCAATATTTTACCCACCGTGCTCTACCCAATTTACCAAAGACAGCATTATGAAAAAAAACAGGAAGCTCCATGGGACATTGAGTAAACCTTGTCTTTTCAGCTTTTGGGAGGATATAAATAAGAGATGCACAGAATAGGCAGACTTAAACGCATTATAATGTGAATTTGCAGAGAGAACACAGATTCATCTGAGTTATGTTTTTGAAGAAATCCATTTAATAGACCTGCTAGGTAATGGTCTAGAAATGGCATATAAATGGCTCATAAATGAGCACATTTGCCTAGACAAGTAACAGACCACTTATGATCTAGCAGTCAACACCACAAAATACCTTCAAGGAAGAAAGGAACAGGCATTAGCCTGACTCCACTCTACTAATCATAATACAAGGCAGAACATAAAATAGGATATAAGTGATATAAAACTAAAATCCAGGTCTTTCCCCTCCTAGGAGAGACCATTAACATACTCAGAGGCTAAATTCTCCTAAAATATTTTTTATCTTACTGAAATTCTATATAATAATAATGCTACATATTTTGGTAAAATAAAAATATATGACTATAAGATTTTAGTATAAAAATATTGGTCTAATTGATGTAGATAATATTGGTATGTGGTATAATAACATAGTATTATATAATAATAAAATAATAAAAACAGTCATTTGGAATAAAAGTTTTAAAATATTTAAATGAAAATGTAAACAAGTCAAGCAAAAAACACCTCCCAAAATCCTGTATGTGAAAAGATTCTTTGAAAATTTCTCTTTGATTAGCAGCATGTCCAATGGTTAGAAGATTGCTCCCAAATGAAATGTTAACTTGGAAGCAAACACTCAATTTAATTAGCTGTTGTTTAATGGCTATTATCCAGAATCTGGCAAAAATAAATAAATAAATGAACAGAAAAATAAATATTCATTGCCTGTTTGCTTAATCATTACTATGTATAAAGTGAATTCTCTCTCAGATATTTTAGATAAACACTATTATCTCAGAAGCATATAATAAAATCAAATAATTTAAAAATAGGTTGAGAAGAGAACAAAATTCATGTTGTAGAAAAATTGTGATGTAAGCATATGTTACAGGTAAAAAGCAGTGTCTCTCCTATAGCTGGCAAATGTCCAGGTCCCCAGATCCCACCAAGCACCATGGGAGACTACAAGAAGCAACAGAGGAACAACAAAAAAAATCTTATGTTTAGAAACATATGTGACTAGCTCTGCTAACTCCAGTCAGCCCTCTTTCTTCCTTGTCTACCTGACAGTAAATTGAAGGAGTCAAGTTTCAGTATCACTGGGTTTCCTGACCATACTCTTTTTCCATTAGGCTTATTACCAAAACAGCTTTTCACAGTGTCAGTTAGCACTTTCAAAATCTTTTCCTATATTTCTTTAAAAAAATCTATACTATGGTTTCTGCTTTGTTTTATAAGCACAGGAAAACTGTATTAATTTTAAGCAGTTAGAGAAAGAAAAGTCAGACCTCTATATGACTCAGTGAGTTGGAAACAGAAGAAAAATGTTGGTGATGAAAAAAGAGAATCAGGATTCTGTCCCTAACACACTATTAAGCTTGGGGAAAATCACTTCATGTGTTTTTTTTTTTTTGTTTGTTTGTTTTTGATGGTGGTAGTGCCTCAATTACCATTTTAAATTTTTTCTATTTTCTAGGTTTATTTCCCTCACAGTATAAAGATAAAGTCTTTCTATAGTAGATCTCCAAAATACTGAATAATAATGACAAAATGTTGAATAACAATAACAAAGAATACCAAGATGTTTTTCTCTTATAGTTTTTTCTCTTAAGTATAACTTGCTGAGAAGTGTTTTAAAAATTATGGAGATGGCAGATTTTCAATGTGAACAAAAATAGAATTTATTAGTAAAGAAGGCAGGAGCTATTGCAAAAAAGCTATTTTTTCCCATATTGCTTATTGAGTATAACATACTATCAGCCAGTAGTAGTTCTGCTTAACTATACTTGATCATGATTTCAGGAAAATGTCAAAACATCAAAGAAACACCATCACAAAATAAATAAATAAATTGGAAGCAAAGAACTAGTGGCAAAGAGGTTAAAACCCAAATTTGTACTGTGCCTTACTTACTTGCTATTTATTATCTTTAAAAGTTAAAAAAAATTTATTTTTACCCAATTTGATTTGGGACCCAGATATGTGAAGGAGAAAGTAGGAGCAGATTCCACAAAAATGCTCTTCTGCAGCCTCTCAAAGGGAGCTTTATTTTTTCCTGAAGACCATGGAATGTTTACCAGATGTGAAACACACATGGCATCTGGACATGAGAGAGATATGATGATAAAGATTTATCCAAATACTAAAACACCAAATTAATAATCACAAAGAGATGATGGTGGAGTGTTTGGTTCCATTTTTATTTATATACAAATTATTTTTTAAATCCAGAAATATGATTGAGCTGATTATTTTTATCATTCTTGGCCCCTTTTTATTGTTGCTTTTAGTTTAAAAGAGAATTTTTCTCTATGTAGCCTACTACTTGGTTGGTTTAAACTTTATCCTAGAGAAATTCAACTCTAACTGAAATTAAAAGGATAAATCAGAGATTCCAAGTTTTTTTATTTTTTTATTTTTTTTTAAATCCTGACATCAATAAACTTGTATTGTGTGCCAACTTATCACACACTGGGAATAAAAGTAGGGATGAGATAGAGAAGTGATTTAATTGGTTTAGAAAACTGGGGAAGAGGAGAGAAAAAAACCTGGGGGGGGGAAAGAGGGGGAAAATCTCCTTCCACCTAGGAAGACTGGCACTTTTTGGTGATTTATAAACCCAGAGAATTGTATGGGAAATGGAGAATTATACATGATGTGCCCACTATCACAAATCCAGTATGTGTCAAAACGTCCAGGCATTGGGAATACAGAGATTAAAAAAAAAAAAATAAAGTCACTTCCTTTGTGGAGTTATGCTGTATTAGGTAAGGGAAGAAGGAATAACATATATGAAGATAAATATTTTTAAAACATATTGAAATAAATACCAGATATTAAAAACATTTTTGGCACTTCTATTTTCCACTTCCAACTTCATGCCAGATTCAATCAACAAACATTTATTGAGTGCCTACTATGTGTCAGGCACTAATCATTGATTCACTCATTTATCAGGCTGGGCCATAATATCTCAGCAGCCACTCATGAGCTTGATCCCAAAACCATTTGAACCAGAAGCATCTTGCCACTCCATTTTTCCTACCAGGGGTGGTTTGTTCCTCCTTGGTCAGTCTGGTGGTAAGCCCATAATATGGGAAGTCTCTGGAAGATCACAGTAGTTGTAATGCTGGTTTAAAAGCTAAATCTGAGAGTTGGGGGGGGAAGGGAGAGTAGTGACTAGGATACACTTTTTTAAGTTTATTCTGAATTATTAACATTTCTTCCATCACTTTCTTAAGCCTAGGCAATTAACAAAACAATAAATCAAGCCTGATTTGTAGATTTTGATAATTTTTGAGATAAAAATGCTAATCCTGAAAATTTTACAAGAGGCTCCCCAGGGGGCTGGAACCAGCTGACCCTAGCACAACCTTACTGGTGACTTTGCATCCCCTCTGTGAATAAAACACCTAGTAGGCACTCAACATATGTCTGTTCAACTGAATGTCTAAATTAGGAATACATATTGAAATAGAAAAATTTAATAATTGCACATGTATAACCTAGATCAGATTGCTTGCTGTCTTGGGGAAGGGGAGAAGAGGCAATGGAGGGAGGGAGAACAAAGTTTGGAACTCAGTCTTACAAAAATGAATCTTGAAAACTATCTTTACACATAATTGGAAAAATAAAATACTATTGAATTAAAAAATTAAATGACTACATGTATAACCTGAAAAAAATTAGGGATACAGATTACATAATACCATTGTGCTATTTTTCAAAGATTTTGCCTGCAGGGACATGAACTGTGAAAGGGAACTACAAATCCTTTATTATTACTTTTTGAAGTGTGCCCTGCTCATCTTCTTATACAATGCTATGTTTCTTAGCTTGGGAAAATGATGCCCTCTCTCTGGATCTCAGTTTTCTATCTAGAAAATAAAAGGACTATGTTATAGGATCTCTAAAGTCATTTTCCAGGCCTAAATGCCACTATGATGTTTCTCAAGGCAAGGTTTTTATAGAAGAGAAGACATTAAGATGGCTGATTAAAGCCCAAAAGATGTCTTAGCTACATCAGCCCCAAAGCATGGAAGATTTAAATAGCTCATCTGTAGCTATAGGTGAATAACCATATTCAAGAAATAAATTGGGGGCAGCTAGGTGGCGCAGTGGATAGAGCACCAGCCCTGAAGTCAGGAGGACCTGGGTTCAAATCTGGTCTCAGACACTTAACATTCCCTAGCTGTGTAACCCTGGGCAAGTCACTTAACCCCAATTGCCTCAGCCAAAAAGCAAAAAAAAAAAAATAAAGAAATAAATAAAGCTCATACCCTTCCCTGAAATTTAAGAAATTGTATCGTTTCCGATACAATCACATTTGGGAGATTCCCATTCTACTTTATCCCAGCAAGAGAGTTACAAGTATATCATATCGTGTTTGTAAAGTTTTTGCTTACTTGACAATTTTTCTAATATTACAGAAATGGTCCCATTCTTTACCAAAACAGATCTTGCCAAGACTGTGTAGGGCTGTATGACTAGGGACCATCCAGTAAGCAAATTCAAGCCCAGTGAAAGCCAATCAATCAAAAACATTTATTAACTGCTTACTTTGTGACAGATATGGTACTGAGGATACCATGAACAGTTCCATCCAAAAGCCTGACATCCCTAAGTGAAGATTTAAAAAGAGGCAAAAAGCCTTCACAATCTCCCCACCAATAGAAAGCCCTATGAAACACAAAGTTGCTGTTAAGAAGTAGGTTTCAGAGTAGACTTTGTCTCCAGATGATGGCTGCTTGGGATCTGCATGTATCCATGCAAGCTCAGAAGATGTAGTTCTTGGGCCCAGAAGATTATAATACTTTTGCAAGAACATAGTATCACAGCTCTAAAGATAGAAGGGACTTTAGAGACCATTTCTCCCTATTTTCTTATGTGACAAATGAGAATACCGAAGACTGGGGAGCTTCAGTGACCCCCAAAGTCACCCAGTACTAAGAGTCAGGGATTTCCATTTGAACTCAAGTCTTTATTACTCTAGAATTTAAGTTCCATTAGGGTAGGGAGCATTTTAATATTGTCTTTGTACAATAATGGGCACATGATTGATTAATCAATGCTTGTTGACTAATTAGGTTATATGCTGATTCCATAAATGCTAGTCTTGATATTCTCATCTCTGACCCCAAACCAGTTTCCTTATTTTTACTTTGATTGACCAATGTAATTTTCAGAGCACAAAACATTCATGTTTCCAATTCTACTGTACTTCCATCCTCCATTTATACATTTCTCCTATTGACATTTATTTCCAAAATGGAAAGCACCCACCAGAATCCACCTAATGAAGACTACTTATTTCAGGGGCATGGTTGGGGGTAAAATTAATACACGTAATTTACTACACATTTCAACCAATTTGTCTCCTCAAAAATAAAATAAAGTAACAAGATCAATTTTATTGATAAGTGGTCAAATAAGGAGGAATATATTGGCACGGACCAAATGTGGAACTACTGTCACAGGAGGTGAGTTGAAATGTGAAAAAGGAATGAAGTGTCCCTTGGTGGTCTTCATGCTGCCATAGATAATTAACTGCTGTCATACTTCCTTTAAAGAGGTCTCTGAACTTCATGGCCTCTCAATTGGCTAAAGGAGCCTGGACGGTTCATCAGAAATGGAATGGAAGCATATTCTTTGAGGTCTATTATTTTTCTTTTAAAAGGCTTCAATCAGCTGAATAACCATATTTATAAGTCTCCTGAAATGTAAAAGGCAAACATAATTTATTTCTTTCAATCAAGAATGAATTTTAGGATTTTAAGTGTTTTCTGTGCCTAATTTGAGCGGTAAATGAACAAATTAGGCTGTACTATTTTGTTGCTATATAAAAATACTATATATTATCTCACCCACTGATGTAGGACTTAGCATTTAAAGCCCATTAGGCACACTTGTAAGAGAGTTATCAGAGTCTAATCCATTTGTTCCCCCCCTGCTGCTTAAACCTGGAGACTTTTTAGCACACTGATTTTCAGCCCTTGAAGCTCTATTTCTAAAATGCACTAAGTCTGGCATGACAGTGGCCTTCTAAGATTCCCTTTTTTTTTTTTTTAAGGGCTCTTGAAATTTCACAATGAAAGCACCTCAGGCCTCTAGTCTTATGGGAAAGTGGCAAGTATAGTTTTAAAATTGTCTTATGTGCTCAATACACATTCAGCTGAATTATACCTTTCCGCTTCTAAACAGCACTTGGTGCCCAGTCCTGCTAGATGAAAAACTCTGGGAACAGCACAGCAAGAAGGGTTTACAAAAACAAACAAAAAAAAAATGGGTTTTGTTCTCTGTAAGGGAAGAAGGCTTTTCTCCTATGAAATATGGCCGCCCAAAGCAGAACCCTGTAAGAACTGAGCTGAGTCAAGAGGAAGTGGGAAATGAAGAACCAGATTTGCAGTTTTTCTTAAAAGATTCTCACTTTCAACCAAACTAGGGACTAAAAAGGATTTTGAAAAATACCAAACTTATTATTAACATTTGTAAATGCCAAAAGGCCTTATCCACAGCGGCACATTTTAATTATCTTGGGCATTTCATCCTCAGAGACTATGAAGATTAAAAAAAAAAGGACCCCATTAATCGTCCATGGAGCAGTCACCAGGATTCTGACCACGTCACACACACACCCCACTCAGTGAGTTCCAGTGGCTGTAAAACCAAATATAAACTCTATAATTTGCCACTAAAGATCTTTATACTAACTCAGCCCCTTCCTACTTGTCCAGTCTTTGTATTACATTACTTTGCTCACCTTTGCACAAGCTACCTCTCATGCCTGGATTGCTTTGTTCCTTTACCTCTACTTCCTACATCACTTCCTGCTTCCTTCACAATGGAGCTTCTTCATCTTCAGCAGAAGGCCTTTCCCCCATCTTCCCAGTTGCTGATGCTTTCCTCTCTCAGATTGCCTTCTTTCTACTCAACATAATTTAGATGTACCTAGTTATTTACACACTATCTCCTTCTTAGAATGTATACTCCTCGAGGACGGGAACTATTTTTCTCCCTTGTATTTGTACCTTAATGTTTAGTACAGTGCTTGGCACAAAGAGGCCGTACAGCGTAGTAAAGTGGTTGGCTGATGTTGTTCAGTCTAGTTCGACTCTTGTTGGACCCACTTGGAGCTTTCTAGGCAAAGATGCTGGAGTGGTTTGCCATTTCCATCTCCAAGAAAAGGGAATAAAAAGTCTCTACTCTCAAGAAGCTCATAAGCTAATGAGAGATACCACATCATATCATTAAGTCATTCAATTGGAAGTAAAGACCTATATCCTCAAGAGCTCAGTGATATGGAAGATATAGATTAGGATGTGATCTGTGCAAAAATGTTTGTGGCCACCCTTTCTGTAGTGGCAAGAAACTGGAAACTAAATGGATGCCCAAAAGTTGGAGAATGGCTGAATAAATTAGAGTATATAAATGTCATGGAATATTATTGTTCTGTTAGAAATGACCAGCTGGATGATTTCAGAGAGGCCTGGAGAGACCTACATGAACTAATGCTAAGGGAATTGAGTAAAATCAGATCATTATACATGGTAACAGCAAGATTATACAATGATCAATTCTGAAGGACGTGGCTCTTTCCAACAATGAGATGATTCGGACTAGTTCCAATGATCTTGTGAAGAGAGCCATCTACACCCAGAGAGAGGACTGTGGGAACTGAGTGTGGATCACAATATAGTATTTTAACTTATTTTGTTGTTATTGTTTACTGGAATTTTATTTTCTTTCTTATTTTTTTCCTTTTTTGATATGATCCTTCTTGTGCAGCAAGATAAATATGTATGTTATGATTTGTCAATTATTTTAACATAATTAACATGTAGTAGACTTTCTGCCATCTAGGGGAGGGGAGAAAAATTTGTAATAGAAAGCTTTGCAAGGGTCAGAGTTGAAAAATTACCCATACATATGTTTTGCAAATAAAAAGCTTTAGTAAAATGAAAAAAAAAAGATAAATATGTATGTTTATATTTGATTTATATATATTTTTACCATATTTAACATGTATTGGATAACTTGCTATCTAGAGATGAGGGCAGGGAGAAGGAGAAGAAATTGCAACACAAAGTTTTGCAAGGGTCAGTGGCAAAAAATTACTCTTGCATGATTTGAAAATAAAAATTTTCAATTAAAAAAAAAAAAGAAAGACTGAATGAGCCCTAGGGTATATTTCTACCTCAAACTCTGTGTTTTTACCCTTTGACAATTTCAAATTAAATGAAGTTCAAATGAAAAAAAGAAAAGATTAGGACATGAACCTCACCTTCAAGGGGCTTAGTTGAAAGATATAACATGCATATGAAATAATTAGAGAACAATTCCAGGTGTGGAGTAATACTGGTAGCAATAGGACTTGTTACAAAGAGAAAATCAGTAGAGGCTAATGTGTGAAGTGAGATTCAAGCTAAGCCTGGAGGATTAGTAAGATTTCATTGCCTATTTAAAAACAGATGACAAGTTGCTAATATATTTATAAAAGAGGAAAATAATTGTCAAGAAGGGTCCAATGATGTGTTCAGAGGCTCAATGTGGAGATCTTTTGTGACAAGGACCCGAAATTCAACAGCCAAAGCAAATCTTGAACAAAGTGCCAGGAACACTTATGGGGAGCTCTCTATCCCAGCCATCCCTCCCAAAACATTTGATAATCATTTATTAAATGTGATGCAATCTGCCAGGTGTTGGGATAGAACAAAGATAAATGGGGCATAGTCTGTGCCTTCATGGAACTTAAGGCAGATACCAAACACCTCCCTCCTCCCCCTACCCCCCACATATACACATTCCCCACCTTTCTAATACATGTCATAACTATAGAGGAGAGGCTCCTTATCATTAATTCTATGAAGTCTAAAAAAAGGAAAGAGCCCTTTTTGATCTGATTTTTCTTGTGCAGCATGATTAGTGTGGAAATACATATAGAAGAATTGCACATTTAACCTCTTTTGGATTACTTGCTGTCTAGGGGAGAGGGTGGAGGAAGGAAGGGAGAACAAATTTGGAACAATATTTTGCAAGAGTGAAATCTATGCAAATATTTTGAAAATAAAAAGCTTTAAAAAATTAAAAATAAATAAAAAAGGAAAGACCACATCTGATAGGGGTAGGATGTAATGGGAATCAGACATTTCATGGAGGAACCTGATTCAAGTCTGTGAAATAATATAAGATCAAGCTTTCTCTGAGGTTCACTGAAGCTCATAAGTGAATAAATAAATTCATTTCTGCCCTTTTTCAGGAGCCCTAAGAATAAAAATCATTCCAGCATCTATTATGGATGTCACTTTGGCACAAAGACAGATAAAGTACACAAAGCAGACTCTGGGACCATAAAGGCACATGCACCATTATTATTTCCTTCTTGACTTAGGGAAGCCAGAATGTCTATGGAATATTATACCCTTTTTGTCTTAAAAGTAATAACTATTTATGTATAATATTTGATTTTCATAATACCTTAGTGAGGTGGCTACTTCAAGAATTATTATCCATATTTCACACATAAAAGAACTGAGGTTCAGAGAGATAAGCTGACTTTTGCTCATGATCTAAAGCTGGGAAGTAGAATTTGAATTCAGGCCTTCTCCATTTACAAAACTTTCCACTAGGGGCAGCTAGGTGGAGCAGTGGATAGAGCACCAGCCCTGAAATCAGGAGGACCTGAGTTCAAATTTGGTCTCAGACACTTAACATTCCCTAGCTGTGTGACCCTGGGCAAGTCACTTAACCTCAATTGCCTCAGCAAAAAGGAAAAAAAAAAAATGAAAAAACAAATCTTTCCACTAAAGCATGTTGCCTACCCTACTTTTAAGATTAAAATATCCCATTTGTGTAAGCTTCCATCCAATGGCTCAGTTCATATTAACTTTATTTTTTCTGCAAGACAAAATGCTAGGGACTAAATGGTTACCCTAAAATTCTCTCTGACACATCAGCAGACCACTCTAGGTTTCGGAGGCAATGACACTCAAAGTGCTGCTTTCCAGTAAGGGAAATCCAGCATAGGCAAAGGATTACACAGTCTAAATGCTCAATTCCCAGCTCCCAATCATGTTGGCATTATGCCTACCTCCTTGAAATCTGGCAATCCACCTTTCCTAGGAAAAAAATAAGGAACAAGAAGTACCAGTTCTTTTCTCCTTCCCCATCATTTGGTCTTTCCCTTTAATCACTTTAAAATCTGTTACTCAATGTGACAAAGGAGAAAGACAGAATTATGGCATGAGAGATTCTGTAGAAGAGCAACATGGAGACAACGTAATTCTAGAGAAATATGCGTTTAGTAAAGGCATACTCAAAGATAAACTTGAAGAAAAGTACACTTCGATCTTTATTTTATAAACTTAACAAAACAAAGCAAAATGGAGAAAAAAAGAACCTTGTTAAAAACTTTGTATTTTAGAAAAGTCTTTCAGATTTTTTTTTCAGACTTTTTCTAACATTTTCAGATATAAAAACTGAGTAAAGTCAAGGATTCTATTTTATCCACCCCATGTTTTTCCCAAAATCTACAATAAATTATGAAACAAGTAACAATATATATATAATATATGAAATCAATTAATTAAACTGAATATAATTTAAATATTAAATAGAAATAACATATATCCATAATAAATATAAATAATAATATAATATAGATTAAATATATAAATATAAAATATATAGAAATATAAATATATTTATGTGTACATGTATGTATACATTTATAGATGCATATATAATTTAACCATGCTATTAATGTATAATATAAACTACCAGCACAAGCGTGATCTACTTACATCCTAGTTTTGCCCAAAGCCCAGGGGATGTGGCAAAAAGCTACTCTCAGCCATCCTTTAGCAAATGAGCCAGGAAAGTATTTTCCCAGCAAGAAAATAAAGGAATAATGGTGATTTCTGCTAGATTTGTGACCACATGATATACAGCAGGATGGCATTATATAGCATGAGAACAACAGCAATCCAACAAATAATCAGCCATACCGAAGAGAGTGATCTCATGACTAAGACCTCATGGAAACAGCAGGTAAAAGAAGAAAGACCTTTTGCAGAGAGAGAGAGAAAGTTGTATATTGAGCACACAGGAGAAAAACTAGAAAATTGGCAATCCTGGAATGCTCAAACCTTCATTAAAGTCTTGTAGGTCTAAAATATCTCTAAGATAACTCTGATCACAGAGGGAGCCTAAGTCCCCAACAGAACCATGAGTCTTGGAGGAATTGATCTTCCAAGCTGAGAGAAAGTAGCAGGATGTGCTCTTTATTGGGAAATGTGACTAATATTATCTTTGAATGCTTTTTAATTAATTTTGTGGCAGCTAAGTATCCAATGGGTAGAGTGCCAGGCCTGGAGTCAGAAATCTGGAATTAAATCTGACCTCAGACATTTATTAGCTGTGTGACCCCGGGCAAGTCACCTCTATTTGTCTCAGGTTCCTCATCTGTAAAATGGGCATAATAATAATAACACTTACTTTGCAGGGTTATCATGAAGATCAAATGAAATTGCTTTCTATGAAGATCAAATTATACTTTAGCACAGTCTGTGACACATAGTAAATACTATAGCTATCACCACTACCACCATCATTATTGTCCCAACAAAGGGTTTTACTGGTTCCAGGCTTTTCAGTACCTGGGTCTGTTAGCATGATGAGCAATTCAAAAGTTTCCAATTTCTTAAGAAAGTGAAGCAAAAGAACCAGAAAAAGAAATGGCCATTTAGCAAGAGGTTCCCTAGGCCAGCCAACAACTTAAGTAATGTTTTTGCTGAACATATGTCTTGGGTTTTCCAAGACAGTCATAATTGCAAATACAGAATCACTGGATTCAGCACTGAAAGGGACTTTTGCAAAAAGCTTTGCCTTGCCATTATCTGCCTAAGAGGAAGTCCTGGCCTCTAGTACCATCCTTCCATCATGCTCCAGGCTACTCTCTTCAGCTACAATCTTCCATTGTCCTCCCACTCCCTCTCCCTGTTATTTACACATAGCTCTCTACTTTTACTCAGAGAGACTCAGTTCCCTCCAATCACACATTTTCTCTCTCTGGATATCATTTTCAGCAGTGGCTGGACTTCTATGCATACTCTTGACTCCCTGGTCCAGATTATCCCTCCATTACCATCGTTCAGCAACCTCTTTTCCTTTGAGGTTCTTTTTGATATATATTTATCACTTAATCAATATTCTGGTGGATGCTGTCTTACGATCTCCAGGACACCATTCTGCTTTCTCCTCTGGTTCAATCTTTCCTTCCCACCTTCTCTCCTCATACTAAGGGACTTCAGCATACATACTGATATTCCCTCAAAGACCCTAACTATTTTCTCAACTTACTCATTACCCATAAACCACTCCTCTGTTCACCACAGGTTCACATAAAGATTACTGTCATTTCTTTAATTTTGCTATCTCCCACAAATCTGCCAGAGAGCTCTTTAATATTCAACTCTAATGATGTTTTTTCTTCCTCTTTTTAAAAAAATTTTTAAAGTATTTTATTTTTCCAATTATATATATATATATCTGTATATATATATATATATATAGTTTTCAACATTCATTTTTGTAAGATTTTGAGTTCCAAATTTTTTCTCTCTTCCTCCTTTATCTCCTTCTTCCCCAAGGCAGAAAGTAATTTGATATATATGTTATACATATACAATGATTTTAAATATATTTCCACATTAATCATGTTGTAAAAGAAAAAAAAAAAGAGAGAGAGAGAACAAAAGGGAAAAAAAAACACCAGAAAGGAAAAGCAACCAAACCCTCAAAAGGTAAAAATAATATGCTTTGCTCTGCATCATCTCCATAGTTCTTTCTCTGGATACAGATGGCATTTTCCATTTCAAGTCTATTGAAATTGTCTTGAATCACCCCATTGTTGAAAAGAACCAAGTCCATCACAGTTGATCATCACATAATCTTGTCACTATTTACAATATTCTCCTGGTTCTGCTCAGTTCACTCAGCATCAGTTCATGTAGATATTTCCAGGCTTCTCTGAAATCAGCCTGCTCATCTTACAGAACAATAATACTCCATTATGTCTAGTGCTTTTTTTCGAATCTCATTCTTCCAGACTTCTCTGCAGCCTCTGACATCGTTGATCATCCTCTTCTCCTGGACACTTGCTTCTTTCTAAGTTGTCATTATATTACTGTCCTTTGATTCTCCTCCTACTTCTCTGATTGTTCCTTCTCAATCTCCTTTGCTGGATCTCCATTCTGGTCAGATCCCTTAACTATGAAGTATCTCACAAGGCTCTATTTTCTGCCCTCTTATTCCTCTACACAGTTTTTCTGGTGATCTCATCAGGTCCTATGGATTCAATGATCACTTCCAGGCAGATGATTATCACATCTATTTGTACAACCCTATTCTCTAGGGGTAAGATTCTATGATGGGAAGAAAAAAATGGATTAGCAAGAGCATCATGTAGGAAGTGGCACTAAATTTTGAAGGAAACTAAGAATTCAAAAAAGCAAAAAGGAAGAGGGAGTGAATTCCAGACAACTTGTGCCAAGAGGAGAGTCAGAGTCTTGTAAGAAGGATAATATGACATTTTAGAGTATGTTTAAGAGTATATCATATCCATTGGAAAGGCAGCACAAAGATAGGTAAAGGCTTTAAAATAGCAAATTCTAAATCTGTATTGGCAGAATTACTTACTTCTCTTAATTTATGGCTGCCTAAGAAAACAAATGCCTCATACCTATCTAACTGTTAGGGAAAACTAAATTTTGGAACAAAGTTGCTGTTCCACAGAAAGGAGGGGTTCCTCACCATATCTGTTTGTGTGTAGACTCTTGTTAAGGTTTTGGCTCCCAGTATTTGTGGCATTGACAAATCCTCTTAAGATTCTGTTCTAAAATGATTATGAATGTGTCCTTTACTTTGAAGAATGAGTTTGCAAGTCAAATCAAATCAAGTAAACAAGCATTTATTAAGTGCCTACTGCGTTCCAGTTCTAAGCTCAGAAGATACAAGAAAAATAAAGATAGTCTCTTAAAGAACTTGGCCTTCAAGGAGTTTCCAATCCAATGAAAAGTTATATACTAAAGATATCTCCTTAAAAGACATGTACTAATCAAAATCTTAATATGTACTCTGGAAGGTGCCATTTAAAGAATCTGCTGATGAATCCTTTAGGGTAAAGCACTTTTTGGGTAATTTATCTGCTTTGTAAACTAGGATATTCATCTAGAGAGTTTGCTTAGAGAGTTAAAGCAAATCCACATTTTAGGGAAAGAAACATAATTCTCTCCTTGATCAAATTTAAAGAAAAAAAGACATTCAAAAGCATTTCCCAAGAAATTACTCAATTCAAGAGCAATTATCTAAAATAACTATCCTGAAGAGAATGAAAATGTCATCACATTGGGGGAAGAAATTCTAATGAACAGAAAAGTGTTTCATGGTTAGATTACTTTATATTTGCCTATTTGTAAGACATGCAAAAATAAGATGTGATACTATGTACTTAAAAGTTGTATCTGGCAACACTTCTGGCCAGCTTCACTATGTTAGTTCCCAAACTTATGCATGGTTCTTCTTTCCCCCAAGTCAGAACACCTGAATGGTGCAATCAAATCATTCTTCGCACTTTCTATAAAGACTGAGCCATCTATAAAACCCATAGAAAATTTTACTTTATCCTGAGTCTGATATCTACAAGGTAGCAATCTAGCCAAGAACTATAACTTTTGATATTTCAAAATGCTCAATGCAATTTTCAGTCAAAATTAGAAAGCAAAGAACCTCATTTGAGAATAAATGTCAATTTCATTATCTTCAGAGAACATTTACTGATTTATATTCCTCTCCCCTCCCTGCAACTCATTACAAAGCTTTTTATTTTGTTATCCTATTAATAAGTCCTTTTCTTGAAAATGAATAACTGATTTAATTTGCAAAGAAGTAGTAGATAAGCAAACGATCCATTAGAGACCTTATATACGCTCTCTTTCTGATCCTGAAATTACTTTCAAGATATTTTGTACTTCATTATCTTGTTCTTTTCTACCCATTCCCACATCCTCCTGCCCAGTAAAATGTATGCTCTTTTTTCCAGGGGGTATTTAGTTTTGTCTTTCCAAATCTCACCTAGCACAAAGCCTTATGCATTATAGGGACTTAATAAATTGAATCAGTAGATTTTACTTAATTAGGTGGTACAGAGGATGGAGTGCTAAGTCTGGAGTCAGGAAGACTCACCTTTCTAAGTTCAAATCTGAGCTCAGACACTTTGTGATTTTGGGCAAGTCACTTAATCCTGTTTGCCATCAGTAAAATGAGCTGAAGAAGGAAATGGCAAGTCACCCAGTATCTCAGCCAAGAAAATCCCAAATGGGGTCACAAAGAATCAAGAGATGACTAAAAAATGATTGAATCCCCCACAACCACTGGATAATCACACAACTTTGCAACAACTACTAATAAATCCCACAAGCCAGTTATTTTTGTCCACATAACACTAGCATGAAACTGAAATACAAGATACAAGGCATCAGAAACTTGCTAAGCCTTTAATCTTGATGAGATAATTGTGTACTTTCTTCCAAATCAAGTCCTTCATGGCAATTTTTAAAGTGTTTCATTATTTTATTACATATTTTTTATCTTAATACAAACAAGGATCACAAACAAATCTGCTTCATTTGGGCACATGGAATTAGGTCATATAAAAGGTGAAGTATGGGGGAGAGCACGGTTTTAAGAAAGGAGTTTTCCTCTTTTGGCCAACAGAGTTACAGCAGATTTAAGGATCAAAGATATAGCCCTTGAAGCAACCTCAGGGCCATCTGAGAGGGGAAGTGAATTGCAGAAGGTTATACAGGTAGAATCAAAGGTGAGATTTGAACCCAGATCCTCTGACTTTCAGAAACAGCCTCATGAGTACCATGCTCACTTCTAGGTAAATGTAATAAAGCAATTGTCTCCAAGGAAGATCAGGTATACCTTCTTTCCCTGAATGAAGGCATATCCTGATCCTCTCAGGTGCTAGTGTTTCCATACCCCCATAAAGCCTTGGATTTATTGTGTACACACTTATACATAGATTTTTTTCTCTCCCCCAATATAGAGCAGAAGCTGCTTCATTTTTGTCCTTGTATTCCCAGTACTGAGTACATAGTAAATGGTTAATAAATTCCTTATGGTTGGTTGAGTAATTCCCATCATTAAACAGCACTGGATTGAAGATATAAGGAGGAGGGGGTTTATGCTCACTTTAATTTAATTTAGTAGAACTTTAAATTAATAAGAACATATACAGCAAAATGCTACTGGCTCCAATAGACTCAAGAGAAGGGAAACTTCTAAAGCTTCTCTATCAGGCATCTGAATGTAGGAACAGACCTTCCTCACTTAAATACAATTGCATGCCATGGCATCCAGATTTATTATTTTTTTTTTGTTTAGGTTTGTTTGTTTTTTATGGCTAGGTGATAGAGATGTTTTGCCTCCATTGCTAGCTAGCCTTAATATAGACATGTAAAGATATACATGTATGTGTATATATACATGTATACATGTATATATACACACACATACATACATATGTCCCATATACATCAAAACGTTCATAGCAGCACTTTTATAGTAGTAAAAACTGGAAGCAAAGTAGATGATCACTGATTGGGGAATATCTAAACAAATTATGGTACATAAATGTAAAGGAATATTACTGGGCTATAAGAAATGAATATGATGATTAAAGAAAAGCATATGGTAAAAAACTTATGGGTATTGATGCAAAGTAAGGAGAAACAAGAAAACAATATACACAATGAAAGTAGCAAAGTAAATAGAAAAAGCAACCACAAAACAAAATGAAATGTTCCAAAATTAAAAAGAGCAAACATGGTCCCAAAATGAAATATGAGAAGATATCCCCCCCGATTCTCCTCTCAGAGGTGGGAAGTGCACAAGTTTACAACAATATATATATATATACATGTATGTATATATGTATTATCTCTATGCATATATACATAATACTATATATGTGTGTTTATTTTTCAATTTTTTTGATGTCAATCAGTTACGTTGATTCTTTTCCTCTTTCTTTAAAAATATTGTTTGTTCTATGGTATATGAATATTATGGAATATTATTGTTCTGTAAGAAACAACCAGCAGGATGATTTCAGAGAGGCCTGGAGAGACTTGCATGAACTGATGCTGAGTGAAGCGAGCAGAACCAGGAGATCATTATACACAGCAACAACAATATTACATGATGATTAATTCTGATGGATGTGATTCTCTTCAACAATGAGATGTTTAAACCAGTTCCAGTTGTTCAGTGATGAAGAAAGCCATCTACACCCAGGGAGAGGCCTATAGGGTCTGAGAGTGGACCACAACATACATTTTCACAGTCTCTAATGATGTTTGTTTGCATTATGTTTCTCTTCTCAAATTTTTTTTCCTGTAGATGTGATTTTTCTTGTACAGCAAGATAACTGTATAAATATGTATACACATAAAAAAAATATATTGTTTGTTATATAGTATGACTTTCTGGGAAGGGAAGGGAAAGAATAATGGGCCTAAAAATTGGTGATCTAAAAAATTAAACAAAACTCATTTTTTAAAAATATAAGATATTTATTAACAAATACAAATATTTTAATATAAGAAGAAAAATTAGAAGAGAATTGCATGTGTGGACTTTTATTATATGTAATTTGTAACACATGATAAACTGAATGTAGTGAAAAATTATATTGTGTAGCCTTTTCTTAATTCATTTTTCTTATGTTCATTTTAAACCATTTTAAATATGTGCTTAAAAATTCTTTTACATCTCTATCACTAGCTACTAATTCATTCCTCTCTGACTACAAAAGGAGCCTTCCTTTAGAACAAATAAGTAATTTCAAGCAAAATTAATCAACATACTACCCATATCTGAAAATTTATGTCTCATTTTATACCTCTAATCCACCACTTTTTTGTCAAGAGTTAGACAGCATGGTTCGATGTGAATCTCTTGAAGTCATGCTTACTCCTTGCTTTGATCAGAGTTCTGAAGTTTTAACTTTTACATAATTGTAGAGCAGAGAATAGAGTGCCAGACCTGGAGTCACCAAGATTCATCTTCTTTAGTTCAAATCTCGCCTCTGACACAAGTTGGGTGAACCTGGGCAGGTCACTTAATCCTGTTTGCCTCAGTTTCCTCATCTGTAAAATGAGCTCGAGATGGAAATGGTAAACTATTCCAGTATCCTTGCCAAGAACCAAATGTTGTCTGAAAGAATCAGAAGTGACTGAAAAACTTATGAACATAATTATGAAACTTCATTATAAACTGCTCTCTTAATTCAACTCATTTTATTCTGAGTTGGTTCATATAAGCTCCCTCAAGTTGTTTCCCCCAATCCTATTGTGTTCATCATTTCTTACTGCACAAAAGGGACAGAGATAGGATCATTTTTATTGATCTAGGGAATTCTCAAATGAGAAAACTACCTTTATCAAGGTAGGTCACCAGGTTCTCTGCAACTTGTAGAGTTATTTGATAAATTTAGTGATTTGTCCAAGGATATACAATCATTAGGTCTCAGAATGGTTGGATCCAAACCAGGATTTCACAGCTGCAAGACTAGCTTTCCATCCATTATGCCCTGCCACCTATCTTGCACAATAATATTCCATTACTCAAATGTTAGAATATATTTAGCTATTCCCCAACTGATGGGTACCCACGTTGTTTCCAGTCCTTTGCAATGGAAAAAAGTACTGCTATAAATATTATCATGCTTATAGATCCTTTCTGCCTTTGAAATTTGGGGAGTATATACCTCATAGAGGGATCGGCAGGTCAAAAAGTCTGCAAAATTTAATAACATTAGGAGTATAGTTCTAAATTGCTTTCCATAATGGTTGAAACAATTCACAACTCCATGGGATATTTTTTCTCACTCTCTTTACTCTGGTAGATTTCACTGTTTTCCAAATGACAAGCTCTTTATAAACTTAAGCCATCTCTAGGAACTAACTCTTTGCCAAGAAAGAAGTGGGGAGGTGTGATGTTCACTCTCCCAGTAAAGTTGAATCCAATTTGGCTGCAAAATGTCATTATACAAATGCAGCCTCCATGGCTATCAGCTGTTAGAAACACATCTAAAGGCTTTAATGGCCTCAAATAACCAAGAGAAATACTCAGTGACTGAAAAAGTAAAGCTGGTTTGCTATAGAGCAAACAAACCTAGTACTATTTAACCTACCATGAAAAAAAAAATCTTAGTCAATATATCATATAGCTTAATCTGGGCCATTAACACTATAAAGCACATTTTATATTTCAAAGATGGTAAAAGGTAGAAGTATAGACAGTAATTTTTTCTGAATCTTTTGGTTGAGTTTATAACTCGCCTTAAGGTTATTGTAAAGTGTTTTCTTAGTGGATTTTTTTGAGACTTACTATAAATATATCCTACAGCAATAATTAAAGATGGATAAAAAGCACTACATTTTTAAAAAGTATAAAGCAGCTGTTTTTCTTCACCATACAGCCTGTAGTAACTTTACAACTACAATAAATTCTTGCTAATAATTTTTTTCTCTGTGATGATTAACATAAAAAAATTAACTATAAATAAAACAAGAGAATGAGTTTTTTAAATAAGAAAAATATTATCAGAAATTTAGACAAATATGAAGGACAGAATAAATATGCTTAAGTAATGTCCCTTTTTCCAATAATAAATTAAACTCAGTTAAACAAAAACTAAGTATGAGTTTGGTCTCTGAAATCCTTGACACTTCTGATATTATAGTTACTATTAATAATGTTTTGGGTCCAAGCAAAAGGATAAAGAAAAAACATTTCACCAATCCTCTACTGGATTAAGTATATTAGCATTTATGAGAAACAAAAGAAACATACTTATTTACTAAATGTTTTCATCTATTGTAATGTGAAAATTTCCAAATTTTAAGTGAAAACTAAAATCAGGGATTATTGTTTTGTTTTGTTTTTTCTCTAAATCAAGTAACATGACAAAATTGGTGGAATCCTTTTGGAAAGAATTATTATATGCTAATTAGGTAGCATACAATCAAGGTTATGAAAAGAATCATCTCCTTGACCCAGTTATTTTATTCTTGGCAATATTCCCTAGAAATTAGACAAACAAAAAAGAGCTGACTATTCCAAAGTTCTCATGATGGCATTCTCTGAAATTGCAAAAAGTTCAGAGCAACATAAATGAATAACAACAGGGGGAATGAATGATTAAATGATACACTGACATATTTACGGGAATATGAGTCAAATTTAAATGAATGAACATTTCTGACCAATCCCATTCTCACTGAGTTGAGTAGCTAGGAGATGGGACCTTAAACATTTATAATCTATTTAAATTGGCAGCAGTGGAATTCTAAACAGTAAAAAACAAAACAAAATAAAAAAACAAAAAAACAAAAAGAAAGGGAGGAAAAAAGAAAAAATTTGCCTGTGAGGCAACATTAAGGTTATAGTAACTTTAGTCTGAAATCCAAGCAATGTTGAACATTAGAGCTGAAAACTAAGAAACCACTGAGGCTCAAAATGGCTGTCTCAGGAACATACAACTGGTTGGAAAATATTTAGCTTTAGAATCCTGGTTTCCTGATTGTTGTTCTACTGTTCTCAAAAAAAGAGCAACTTTTAGATTGGGAAAAATTAATACTCCCTCAAAGGACTGAAATTTTCTTCTTAATCATGATCAAGTCTTTGTGGAAAAACTGTAAGTTGTTCTCATTCCCAAAACAGACTTAACTATTTTGTTTTTAGACAAGAGTCTGTAGAAGAGACAGCTGACCATGGATTATACCTTGGCATTCAAAGTTAATGGTTGTGTGGGCATGAAGAAAATCAGTACGTTCATAAACAAAAGTCAGAGAGAATAACTAGCTTCAAAATTTGCTTTGGCTCCACAAATGACTCATGAAGACACAGGAACAACTGAGAACATACTGCTATGCAGAGTAGGGTACAATTATGATGAAAGACAGGTCTCAAATTTTTAAAATGGCTACTTGCCATAGTTGCCATGTTCTTTCCCCCTCCCCCACCTTTTTCTTTTTGCCACAAGCACTAGGACTCAGGCACCTAAGGTGGTATATTAGAAGTGAAGAAGACAGTCCCTCAAATGAATCATATTCATAAACAGAGACAGATCTATGGTTTCAAGTCATCTTCTTAGCATTTTCAGGGATTCAGAGAAGTATTCAAGTGTTATAACAACCTTGGAGGAAATCCCTCTGTGTGTATTTGTTTCCACATGCTCTGTCAGTGATGTTACAGAATAAAGAGCCTTCAGAAACCACCAAATCCAACACATGCAGGAGCAAGAATTCCTTTCTGAAAACCCCAATAAGGAGTCATTTTGATTTTGCAGGACAACTAGTCAGGGAACACTCACTATCTCCTAAGGAAGGATATTCCACTTTTAGATAGCTCTAATTATAGGAAGTTTCCCCTTCCTTTATGAAACCTAAAACTACCTCCCTTCAACTTCTTCCCACTGACCCGAGTTCGGCCATATGGGGCCAAAGAGGACATTTCAAATCCCTCTTTCATACAGCCCTTCAAACAGCCCTATCAACTACCCTATGACAAACCCAATTCCTTCTTGATAAGGGATGGCATTGTGATATGATGGAAAAAATACTGGACTTAAAGTGAAGAAATACTTAAGTTTGAATATTGCCTTGGACCTTTACGAGCTGGAGGTCTTGGGTGAATCACGTCCTTTCTCAGTCACAGTAAAATTCAACTGTAAATCTAATATAATGATAGTACCTACTATCATAGAGTTGGTGTGAAGTTCAAATGAAAAAGCATGTAATGTCTTGCAAACAAATGTCAACTGCTATTGCTATCATCATCTCAAGGTTCTTCACCTTTCTAAAAACTCTTCTCTGAATGTCCTCCAATTCATCAGTATCCTCTCTAAAATATAGTACCTAAAATGGAACAGAAAATTCCAGGTGAGATCTGACCAGAGCAGAATGCAGTGAGGCTATCGTATCCCTCACTTTGGAGACCACATCTCTCTTAATTAGATATTCTAAGATTAAGCTGGCTGTTTTGATCATCTATCACATTCTTAACTCAACTTGAGCTTGCAGCTAGTCCACTAAAACTACAAATCTTCTCATATAAATTGCTCTTTAGCCACGTCTCCTCCAACTTTTATCTGGAAGATTGACTTTTTTTTTTTTAAAGTTACCAAAACACTATCCCAAACAATTCTCAGATCCCTGTGTTCCTGGGACTTCAGAATAAACTAATTATAAAAGGACAAGGTCTTGGGATAACAAAACTGGCAGAGAAGGATGTCCATGACCTAAAGATGGAACATGTTCTAGATGTCTTATTCTGTAATGAGTTAGTACAAGTCCAGTCCAGATGTTCACATAATTTTAGTGCAGATACCAAGGACCCAAACCTCTGTCTTGGGATTTACTATGACAGTCAGTTACCCCATGTTTGTTTTTTAATTAAATATTTTATTTTCCCCCCAATTACATGTAAAAGCAATTTTAAAAATTCATTTCTTAAAAATTTTGAGTTCTAACTTCTCTCCTTTCCTTCCTTTCTGCCCCCTTTGTTGGGAAAGCAAACAATTTGATATAGGTTATACATGTGCAATCATGCAAAACACATTTCCCTATCAGTTATGTTGTGAAACAAAACTCAAAACAACAACAACAACAACAACAACAACAACAAAATGCAAACCCATGGAAAAAAATAAAGTGAAAAATAGTACGCTTTGATCTGTATTCAGACTCCATCAATGCTTTCTCTGGGGATGAAAGCAATTTTTATCATAAGTTGTTCTGAACTATCTTGGATTATTGTATTGCTAAAAATAGCTGTCATTCACAGTTGTTCCTAGTATATGAACAACAGTTCATAGTATAATATTGCTGTCAGTGTGTACAATGTGCTCCTGATTCTGTTCACTTTACTTTGCATCCAGTTTACGAAAGTCTTTTCAGGTTTCTTTGAAATAATTCTGCTCATCATTTCTGGTATTACACCAAAATCACATACTACAACTTGTTCAGCCATTCCCCAACTTATGGGCATCCCCTCAATTTCCAATTCTTTGCCACCACAAAGAATTGCTACAAATATTTTTGTACATACAGTCCCTTTTCTTTTTCCTTTTTCTAATCTCTGGGATACAGAACTAGTAGTTGTATTGCAGCAGTTTGATAATTCTTAGAGTATGAGTATTTTATGGTCCCAATTTTCCTACAACCCTTCCAACATCTGTCATTTTCCTTTTCTGTCATACTAATCAGGCTGAGAGATGTGAGGTAGTGCCTTATAATTGTTTTAATCTGCACCACTCTAGTCAATAGTGACTTAGAGCATTTTTTCACATGGCTATAAATAACTTTGATTTCTTTATGCAATTGCATATTCATATCCTTTGACCACTTATCAATTGGGGAATGACTTACTATATTTTATTCTTATTATTTTGTATTCTTATTAATCTGACTCAGTTCTCTATATATTTGAGAGATGAGGCAAAACTTGCTGTAAATTTTTTTCACAGTTAAGATTATTATTTCCCTTCCTATTTTTCCCCTATTCTCTCTCCTTTCACCTTGTCTTTCCTCAAAAGCATTTCGTTTCTAACTACTGCCTCCTCCAATCCACTTTCGCTTCTATCAGCCCCTCTTCACTTCTCTTATCCTTTTCCTCTCCTACTTTCTTGAAAGGGAAAGATAGCTTTCTATACCCAACAAAGTGTATGTTATTCCCTCTCTGAGCCAATTCTGATGAGAGTAAGGTTCAAGCATTGTCTATCATCAAGCCCTACTTCCCCTTCACTAGAAAAGCTTTCATGCCTCTTTTATGTGAGATAATTTACCCCATTCTCTCTCCTTTCCCCCTTCTTCCTCCACGTTTTGAAACACTAAACCAACTTCAACCTCCAGTATCACAAGACTTTTGAAATCTAGAGGCAAAACCCAGCTAGTATATTCAGCTAGCAAATTTAAACCTACTGGCCCCCTAATTCCAGAAATCCAGATTTGTGATCTACTGAAACAAAAGCCCTCTTTGACTGATGGTTCTCCCCACACTCTTGTCTCCATTCAAGTTAATCCTAGCATGCCCTAGTCTCTTTCCTCCCCTAACATCCTCTTTCATTGAGACCTCTAAAATCCCATTCTATTGTAAATAACTTCCCTGAATCCTTTGCTTCTCTTTTTCATGAACTTTCCATCTTTTCTGAACATGAAAAAAACCTGGCTTTCTCTATAAGACTGTCTATCTTTTCACCCCGACTCTCAGAATCAGTTCTGGCTAATCCTTTCCTCATGTCACTGACATACTGAACCAAGTGTACTAACTTCTCCCTCCAGAAGCTTCCTTTGTCATTATCATTCTTCTCCTTTGAACTCCATTCATCTATGTGATCAGGTCCAAATCATTGTTATATTCCAGGCACAAGGTCAATGTTTTCTGCTTTCTCTAGTTCAATACCTAGCTCACAGGTACCTTCTTCAGCCCCACACCATGACTTTATACAGGATATTCAATACACACAATGATGTTCTCTCAAACATAACTTTTTCTTTTAGTAAAACCCATGACCTAGAACTTAACCCAATTTTAATTGTCACCATCACCCAAAATTGTGCTTCTGCCATGATTCTGAAGTCTGAAATTTCTGTCTCTGATCTTTAACTTTCTAATTCTTTTAGACTAAGATTTTTTTCCCTGAGGCAATTGGGATTAAGTGACTTGCCCAGGGTCGCACAGCTAGAAAGTGTTAAGTGTCTGAGGCCAAATTTGAACTCAGCTCCTCCTGACTTCAGGACTGGTGCTCTATCCACTGTACCACCTAGCTGTCTCACTTTCTAATTCTTTTAAACCTATTCTACAAAATAAACACATAAACTTAGTCTTTCTCCTTAGATCAATATAACCCAGAGCCCTCTCCAACCTACTCCATTCTTCCATTGCATTACCCCTTCTCTGAGATCATTTTCCTCTTGCTCCTACAGTTGACCTATTTAACTATATTTTGCTGTCTGTTCTTGGCTTCCTTGCCCCTTTGTCTTACGATCATTCACAATTCTCCAGATAACTATAACTCTATCTTTTCTGCTCCTATTCTCATGAATCTGAATGGTACTGGAAGAAGAAATCACCAAATGTCAGCTAAATCTACCGCAGATCATATAACCTAATTTCAACTGGATCCTCATGAGATGGTAAAACTTTTCTTTGACTTAATTTCTTCTTTGCTTCTTTCAGTGACTAAGAGTAGTTTTAGAGAAAATGTCTCTTCTTTCTTCAAGCCCTCAATACTTCCTCTAAATCCACCTCTTTTACCAATTGTAGTTGCTTCCTGATTTAGTAAGAAAATAGAGATTATTCGCCATGAGCATCTTCTGTCTCCTACTCCATACATCAAAACTCCCCTACATCTTTACCTACAAAGATGCATCTAACTGGAATGGCATATGTATATAAGACATATGTATCTAAGAAGGAGATATGAAATACAGTTTGATGCCAATGATGATTTTCTATATTCAATGATGTCAAAAAAGACAGAAAAGGTATAGAAACAAAATTTCCACTTGAACCTTTAGGTTTTTTCTTTTTTTCTGGGAAGGAGAAGAAGAGAAGGGAGGAAACCTGAGGCACATGGGGAGAAAGAGATTTAAAGAAAAAGCTTTTAGAGGCATTTAGGAGGCACAGTTGATAGAGCACCAGCCCTGAAGTCAGGAGGATCTGAGTTCAAATCAGTCTCAGGCATTTGACATTTACTGCTTGGTCAAGTCACTTAACTCCAATTGCTTTATGCCTTCCCCCCAAAAAAAAGTCTACATGACAAATTTTTTAAAAAGCTTTTAAACAACAATAATAATAAAACTCCCAAAGTAAGCTGTGATATTGCAATCAATATCAAGTGTTATTATCTTTTTAAAACATGAACCTTAGAAAATTATTTCAAAACCTCAATTACTAATATTCTGATAAACTCAAATAACATTTTACCTGGAGAAGGAGTCTTTCGAAAGCCAGAAAGTTGTCCCACTTGGCAGACAGGGGATGTTTCAAAGTCTGGACTGCAGCCAGCCCAAGCTGCAGGAGACCACAGTGACTTTCCAAGGCTTTGAAGTTTTTCTTGAAAAGCTGGATATAAGAAGTAAGCTGCCCAGGAGTAACACGTCCTATTAGTGAGAAAAAATAAAAAAAGTTTTCTCAATGTACTCTTCCTTAGTGAGTCAGTCAAAATGTTGAGTGACTTTGCAGTAAATTAATTATACTTTCAAACATTCACGTAAGTAACATTTCACTGTCAATGTATAGAGACTTTCTCTATAGTGTAGCGGTGGGATAGGCAGGTCAAACACACAACAGAAGGGTCAGAGTCCCTCTTCCTGTATACGACATTCAGGGAACTGATGCAGAGTAAAGTAAGGAGAACCAGAAGGACACTATAAACATGACAACAATAACATTATTTAAAAAAAAAAAAAAAAGGCAACACAAAGACTGACCTTGAAATAATCTAGAGGACAGATGACTACAGAAGCCCAGAGTGACAGACTTGGGCATGAATGTCAGTTACATTGTCAGTTTTGCTTCATTCTTCTTTGCTAGAAAAAAGGATTAGGGATTTGAGGGAGAAGTCATGTTGGATGTAACTTTAATATAATTACAAAATTATTATAAAAGCATCAACATTTCTTTGAAAGAACTGTTCCTATGAGATCAAAAGGCATTTTGATAATGAAAGGAGTTTCATTTTGGAACAAGATTTCACATTTACAGTTGTATTTTAGGGTTCATAAAGGGCTTTCCTTTATGGTAATAAGGTAATACAATTGTATTACCTTAACAATGGTAATATGGTAATACAATTATTATTTTCCCCCATTTTGCAGGTAAGGAAACTGAGACCCAGAGAGATGAAGTGATTTGCCCTTGCTCAAGCAACTAGAAAGTGGCAGAACTAGTATTGGACTCTAGATTTTCAAACTCAAAGTCAGAAGTCTGATTCTGGAATTCTAAGGACACTTCTTCCTTGGCAGTAAGTAGTTAACAGGTCTGGAATACTGAAAGATTTCATTGGAAAGGAGGAACAAGAAATGAAGAATCACCAGAAGTGTATCAGCACTGATGACATATCACATTTGGAGCAACAATCATCTACTTAATATTTATTGAAGGATCCTACAATGTACTGGACACTGAACAGAAAAACTCTATACAGTGTTTATTTCTTCTTTGCCTCCAACTCCATCTAAAACCATCTGCCTATAACATTCCAGAGGCCTGAGATAGCTTCCCCTTCTCTCCGTCTGCCAAACTACATTCTTAAAGTTGCAACTGCCCAGAAGTTGCATTTTTTTATAAAAGCTCAAATCATTTCACGTCTTTGAGATTCCATGTTATCATCTGTAAAATGAAGGTGTTGGAAGGTTGGAAGGTCATTCAACTCCAAATCTATGATCTCTTCATCTTAACCTAGATTAAAGAAGCCAATCAACTCCAACATCTAGCTGAAGGTAATCATATAAAGACAAAATTCATTATTCCTTTATGGCATAACTAATTCAGAGATAGCCTTGGCGTTAAGATAGTCTAGGTTTAAGACCTGCCCACAATACATATTAATTAAGTGGCCAGAGCAGGTTATTTAACTTCTCAGTGTAATCAGGCAAGCCTTTTAAGGATCTGATTTCTATCAGTGTAGGGAGTTTCTAGATTATTGCACATGAGTACAATAATAGCTTTAGTCCATAAGTAAAAAATAAATAAACGAAGATTTTTTTTAAAGAAACTGGTAATGCTCTGATGCTTTTTCATAAGTAAAAAATAAATAAATGAAGAGTTCTTTTTACAGAAACTTTGATGCTTTTTCATATTCCTGGTCCCTAGAAAGTTGATTCCAAGCCCTATCTCTCCCTCTAGAGCTTTAGTCAATAAACAACTCTTCAAGTGGATGGCCAATTGACATATCAACCAAAACATGCTCCCCCCAAAAAAACTCACTAGCTTCCCCCAAAATCTATCCCATGCCTGGTTTCCCAATTTCTCTTTCTTAGCACCATCCTACCAGTCACCCAAATTCCAATCACCCTAGGAGTCATCCTCTGTTGCGCACACTTGTTCATTACCCACATTTTTCGTTGTTCTGTCATGTCTGCTTCTTTTCAATTTTAAGGATATTAGGACACCAGATCCTTCTATCCTCCACCATTTCTCAAAGATTGAATAAATTCATGTTCATTGTTTTCATGACACTATCTATCCATCTCATCCTCTGCCATCCCCTTTTTCTTTTGCCTTAAATCTTTCCCAACATCAGGGTTTTTCCCAAAGTCCTTTTCTTCTCATCATGTCATGAAAGTACTTAAGTTTCCAATGAATAATCTGAATTAATTTAAACACTGACTGATTTGATCTCCTCACTGTCCAAGACCTCTCAAAAGTCTTTTCCAGTACTGTCTCTACAATCTTTGCATCCATCCGTTCTTCTTCATTCACATGGATATTCTATCATTTTTAACTTTGACTATTATAATAGCCTTCTAATTGGTCTCCCTGCCTAAAATTTCTCCTCTCTCCATTCTATCCTGAATACAGCTGCCAAAACAATATCCCTAAATACCACTTCTCTAATCAAAAGGCTTCACTGGCTCCTTAATTCCTCTAGAGAAAACATAAATTCTCTAATTTAGTGTTTAAAATTCTTCACAGTCTGATTCAAACCTATCTTTCCAGGGTGACTGTACATTACTTCCCTTTGTACATTCTATGTACAAGCAAGCCGGCTTTTTTCCTGTTCCCTAAACATGGCAGTCCATCTCCCACCTTCATTTCTTTGCAGTGTCTCCTTCATCTGAAATATAGTCCCTCTTCATCTTTGTCTTCTAAAATATCAAGCTTTCTCAATATGCTTTATTTATTTGTTTGTTTGTTTATCTCTGGAACAATTGGGGTTAAATGGCTTGCCCAGGGTCACATAGCTAGGAAGTTTTAAGTGTCTGAGACCAGATTTGAACTCAGGTCCTCCTGATTTCAGGGCTGGTGCTCTATCCTCCAGGCTGCCTAACTAGCTATCCCAGTATCAGGCTTTCTTAAGAGCACAGCTCATCTGCCACCTTATTCAAAAAGGTTTTCATAAGATTTCCTAAGCTATTTGCTCACTCCCTCCATAATCCCAAGTATTCTGGTATTTACTTTGTATAGGTATATGCTATTTCATTCCACCGGCACCAGAACTATCTGTCTTTGTTTGTGCCCGGCATGTAATCGATGGTTAATAATGCTTACTGGTTGATTGCTTTCCACTATCCCAAGCAGCCTCTCAAAATTCATTTCACTACTGGGATCCAGACTTAGCCAACACTTTCTGATACAGGCATGTAAGATATATGATCTTTCATAACATAAATCTAAACAGTATCCTCATTAGCAAATCTGGCAATTGTTCACTATTACTATAATATTCTCCTGCTTGTAAATTCAAAAAAAAAAAAAACAAAAACAAATACAGAAATCCATGTAAAAACACTTATGTAGAAAGGGGGCACAAAAGCAACACATATCTCCCCTTTTCCATGGATTTATGAACAAATAACTCATATGCAAAAAAATGTTGCTTAAAGCAGTTATAGGCTACTGGTTTTGTTTTTATTTTTGTCAAGTCAGGATGCATCTATCTTAAATATAAAACACAATGAAAATGGCTGTTTTCCAAATCAATTAAGTGACAATATGACAATGTGTCATTAGGACACATATCCCTTGACCAAGGGCTACTAACATTCAGTCTACACCAATTAACAGAACCACAAGCTTTAAATATTAAAGAACAGAGAGAATTTCCATTCACATTTTTTTCTTCCTCCTTTAAAAATCAAGAAGATTCACCTAGTGGTTTAAAAACGGTCAATCCAGACGGACTTTGCAAGGTACCTTTGAAAACAATTCCTCTTTTATAATGGGTTTTCATGAGAGTCACTGTTTTCCTGAGGCAGCTGGGAGAGACAGTGGATAGAACACCAAGCCTGGAGTCAGGCAAACTTCAGTAAAAAAATGACCTCAGACACTTATTTGCTAAACGACCCTGAACAAGTCAATTCTGTTTACCTCAGTTCCCTCATCTGTAAAATGAGCTAGAGAAGGAAATGGCAAACTGCTCAAGTACCTTTGTGAAGAAAACCACAAAGGAGTCATGAAGAGCTAGACATGACTATTTCAAAAGTAAAAAATTTGTAGCAACATAGGAAGTTAAAAAAAAAAAAAACTTTTGTTACTGTTACTGATATTGTTGGGAGTCAGTAATGATAGGCAAATAGTCTTCTGATTTCAATCTGTTAAAAATGAATTTCATCGTACTTTACTGCTTTTTATAATACTGACAAAAATGAATCCAGACACAATGTTGGCTCTGTTCATTTATACATCCCATGAGCATGAAGACTGCAAATTTGAGTAGAAGTATCTTTGCTTTTTTGGCATTATTAAATAGAAACACACATCTATAGGTTTGGGGTGGGGCAGACTCCACTGTAGCAGCCTCAAAATAAAGAGCAGTTTGCCAGTAACATCTGTTATGATTTATTAAAAATGGATTAGACAGAAGAAAGAACCCATACTTTGAAAACTGCACATGAAGTACATTGCTTAGTTATGAAATGATTTCATGAGAGTTCCACTGAGCAAGAAAACAAACTGGAAGATGTCAGCAAGAATGGTGTTAACCAGATAAACTGATGAGTCAATGCTAAATACACAAGATTTTTTCCAAATCAATTAGACTCATTTCAATTGAATCTTCTATGGCATTAATTTAGAATAGGAGCTCAAAATGAAGGCAATCACAGATTTAAAGTTGAAAGACTCTGAAAGTCAGTCAATCCAACCATTTGATTTCATAAACTAAAGTTAAACAAGATTAACTGACTTGCTCATATTAATATAGATGTTATAATTGAGAGGCTTTCTGAGCCTGATTCTAACATACCCTTTCATCTAAAAGAATTGTTGCTACTCAGTCAATGTTATTAGTTACAATCATAGTATTATTATCTTTCTTCTGAATCCCCAGGGTGCTCCAATAAAGAGAGAAAATGGAGTTCTATTTGTTAAAATCACTGAATACAAGCTATATTCCCAGCTATCTGTAAATTATTAGAATGAGGTAAAGAATGGTGAAAGACTAATAAGACTTTACAAAGGTCCTTGCGTTTTTGTTTTGTTTTGTTTTGTTTTTAAGCATCCTAGAGTGGTTAGAAAATAATTAGAGAATTAGAGTTCCAGCAAGATACTCTATTGAGTAGTTAGGACCAACCTCAGCATTAGAGTCAATTGCAATGCAGATTTAAAAGACTTGAATATGAAAATTATACTCCACTTAAAGGCTATGTATACAATGAAAATATATGAAATACTAATATGCACATTATATTATACATACACACATAAGTGCCAAAAATCAAAGAGACTTAGTACTTACAGGAAAAGTTAACAAAACTACAAGATTTAAACAACAAGGTATTATTAAAGAAATTTATCCATACCTGACAAGTTATACTGAAAAGTAAACAAAAAGAAAATTATTATGAAGTGATCATCACATTCACCCATAACACATTTCTTCCTTACCTTTTTAATTTTTCAAAAGTACTCTATCTTTTAAATTTAATCAGAGCCAGACATAGTTTTAAAATACAGCCTCACAAGCAACTTGCCTTTGAAGGTTTGGGAGTTTTGTCCATGAGAAAAAAGCAACATAAAATATTTGCTTCATCCAAAAATTTAAGACTAGTGAAGAAAAGGGGGAAAGGAGAAGGCAATTGTCAATAAATCCTATTACAAAAGGCACCAAAGGGGTTAGTCAAATACATTTGTATCTTTGTTCCAACAATGCTTTACAAAAACCCAAGTATCACCACTACATTAGTCTGTTTTACATCACTAGTCAAGATTTCCAAAGTCTTATTCTAACTACTAATAGACATACAAAGAGAGATTGTAAGGAAAATGAGCTATGGGACAAAATGGTGACATACTTTTTAATATGACCACAACTTGAGCAATAAAACACTAAATTTAAAAATGCACTCAAAATATTTACCAACATTTAAATGGATGGGGGTCAGATGAGGAATATGATCTAACATGCTAGCTGGGATGAAGATGCAAAGTCATGGATAAGCTTGATAGAAGTAATTAAAACTATAAAAGGTACTTTAAATCATTCTTTGTAACTTTCTTTGCCAATTCAACAGCAGTATAAATAAATCATCCTACCTATAAGACAGGTTACAGGTTGAAATGCTATTCTAGATGGACTGTTCTTTTGTCTTTACATTCACTAAAATGAACCTGGGGCTCAAATTTCCAGTCCTTTCTCTTCCACATAAACTTGCATTAAAAAAACACAACTACCAAGAAAACAATTATCATTCACAGAGGAAGAGGAGAAGGAGGGCAGAGAGAAAAAAAAAGATAAAATAAAATATTGACATAATGATTATGATATGTTTTTCATTATTTTGCCCATAACATGTAAAATCTCCCATCATGAGTCTTAGAGCTGTCATGTAATGAAATACATATACTCCAAAGAAGTACTTTGTATACAAGCTGTAAATTGTTATATTTTCATACTTCTTCCATGACATTAGAAATGTCTTCTAATGGAGAAAAAAACAACCCTTTAAATTTTATCTTTTATCATATGAGGAAAATGACTACCCACCCCATTCCTATTGTAGGATCCAGAACATCCCCCTAAGATGGCACCTATGATTGGAAGTTCTTCTCATAGTGTCTCATGATTTTTTCATGGAAGCTGATACTTTCCCAATATCTACCAAGCAAAATAAACACCAACCAAGTACTATAGCACAGCTAAATTAAGTGCTGTAAGAAAAGCCCTATCTATACTAGATGGTTGGCCACCCAAAGCTTGGATACAATCTCAGGATTCTGGCTAATAAAATCATTGGTCAGAGAATGGAAATGCATTTGAATTCTATGTCTGATGGGTAACTATAGTCCTTGATTGAGAAAAATAATATAAGTAGAATTCAGTTTATTCCTTTTTCCTGCAGACGTCTTCCACCTCCAGAGGGCAGGATCTGGTTAACTGACATATGCAGAAAACATTTTCATTCTTTTCCTTTAGCCTTACTTGAGTTCCAATGCTATCAAATGATCTGCAAATAACTAAATGGCCCATTGTCTCTGTGATCTCATCGATGTGCATACACATCCAGAAATTGCCAATCACAACTCATCCAACCCTTCTCAACTTACACTACTCATCCATATCATCTTAACAATTGTTCACAAAACATCCTCCACCATACTGTTGGTCTTCCTTTTGGTCTCTTGACACTTGTGCAGTGAACAATGTTGTACACAGTCTGTCCTTCTCCCCCTCTTACTATATAACAGGCCCAAGTTCTCCTCTGGCCATAAGGGAAATAACATTTTAAAATTAACTTTATTTTTACACTGCTTTGTATATGCACTTTATTGTTGGCAATGAACCTATTTATGCTTATTATGTATTTCTTCTTTGCCCTTTATTTGACATGCGATTTTGACTCCCTGAATATTGTATTATGCCATAATTTACAGCAATGTAGCATCATCAAAAGATTATTAATATAAGATTGGTTCTTTTGGCCTTTCTATTTTGGCAAAGGAGTTACATTCCTCTAGGAAATGGCTCCTGATGATGTCTGTTCTTTTATATATTTCTATGAATAAATATCAACATATTTATAGCCAAGTATTTATGTCTCTGGATACAAGTAGAGCATAACGTCTATAGCACAGAAGAATGCTGAATAGATTCATGAATAAGGGTCCTATTTATACTTTTTTCTAAAAAAGATAATTATTTGGTTTGCTGTGATATCCTAGTAATCTTCAAACATAATACATGAAATTCATTCCAATTCACATTCACTAACAAATACGACTTAGATCAATTCATTCACTTATTCACATATACATTTACTAATTACATTAAGATATAATGTAATTTACTAGTTACTTATTGATATATATAATGGTCTATTATCTGCAAAATACTAGGCTAGTGCTAAAGGATTTTCAAAATGAGGACAATAACCCTACAATTTGGTAAAGGGAGATATAACAGATAAATATGATTAAAGGAAGAAACTCAAAGAAAATGCCATGGGAATAAACACACCATCAGAATTGACAAAAGAAGTGATCAATTTTAATATAATCAACTCTTAATTATCTAGCCATTTAAATATATTTTTAAACAAAAACCTGTTCTCATATTTATAAGTAGTTATATTTTCATTAAATTATTACACAAAATCAAAAACAGTTAAAATATTATTTTTTTTATTTTTTTTTTAGAAAAGTGACTCTGGGAATCTTTAATTTTTCATCAAATAGACAAAAACAAAAAAAAAAGTCCATTTAAACTTACATTTTACCAGGGTTTAGTTCTTCTAATTTTAAAGTCCAACTTCATTGAGCCAGAATGAATAATTAGAGACAGATAATCTACTGTATAGGAAGTAATAGCAACTCTGGAGTACAAAATGGCAGATGAGGGAGAGGGGTGGGGTATGTCTAACACACTTGATCTTTTTTCCAGGTACAGTAGTTCTATACCTCAGAATCCATAAAACAAGAGCTTTGTTCCCATTATAAAAAGAAGAAAGAATGAAAAGAAAGGGGAGAAGGTAGAAGCCAACTTCTGACAGGGATATTTGTGAAACTGTCTGTTTGTCTGTCAAGTACAGAGAGCGAGCAGAGTGCCCTTTGGAAATCCTCTCCGACAAGTCCCATACATCAGGCTAGAAAGGCAAGAGGTGTTACTAGGGACCGATGACAG
>JAJPUD010002932.1:95095-148712 GCA_023553655.1 Myrmecobius fasciatus
GTGTGTGTGTGTGTGTGTGTGTGTGTGTGTGTGTGTGTGTGTGTGTGTGATGTGAGGAAAGAATATTGTATGTGTGTCTATGTGTCTCTAGGTATTTAGATGTTCCTATAGACTGAGGTAGAGAAGAATATCTAAATAGAGACAAACAAATAGAGATGGATACACACACACACAGAAAGGCTAGTATATGTCATACACATCTATTATGTATAACATACACTTACTTTTCTACATGTATGTACAGACATATGTCCACTGTGTGCTCCTGGTGTTATCACGTGGGTGAGAATCTGTATATATTACCTATTAGCATTCATGCCCCCATAGAGTCATTCATTTCTATTATCCAGTCCCTCTATTTATTTACTCATTGATCGATCGATTGATTATATGCACACAGATACACACCCAGACATGTATACGAGAGGCACTTGTCTTTCTACATGTGCGGTGTGGGTGGAATCAGGAAGGAATATATCTCTATGGATGTATCAATATTTACAGATCGGCAGGAACATTGATGCAGACAGGAACCTCTTAACAGCTATCTCCGTCTGCACACACACATGCTCCATTCTGACATCACACACACACACACACACACACACACACACACCCTCTCATCAGTGTCCTAGATGGATGTGCACATATGGCCCTGGTGACGTGCCACACATATATGCTAACGTGTGTGTGTGTGTGTGTGTATGTGTGTGTGTGTGTGTAGGTAGCAAAATGCTGAAATGGTGTTGGGAAGAACACACCCATATATATATATATATCTCTCTCACACACACACACACACACTCACACACACATATTCACTCACACACACACACACTCACACACACACACTCTCTCACACACAAATTTCTTCCTAATACCATTTCAGCACTTTGCAAACTCTTCAAAGCTTTTCCAAGGTTTTATTTTAGCCAAGGAGGAAAGAAAGCCAAGGTTAGATTAAGGTAACCCCACCCACAAAAGGCCAATTTCCCCAGGCTTGCTAATGGTTGATGGCCTTAACCAGAGGCCAGCCTTTGGGCCGGCCCCTTGACTCACCCATGCTCATTTTAATGGGCAGGCTCTCCCTGCTCGCTGCTTCCACCAGGTGTCTCCGAACTTCCATCAGAGCTTCTTTGTGCTTGGTGGTCAGTAAAGACTCCCAGAGGGCTCTTGCTGCTGTGTCACTGCAATAAAATTACAAAGAACACAGGTTAAATTTCTAATATGTAATAAAAAGAATAAAAAAGCATAAACTTTTTTTTTCTTTTTTTTTTTAAGTCTGAACGCTAATGTTTGCTCATCAAATTAGGGGTTGCTCGACTCACTCTTTTGAATTATGTTTATCATTGAAAAAATCATGAAAATCCCTCCACAAAAAAAAAAAATCATCAAATACATGGCGAGGGGGAAGAAAAAAAGGAAGAACAGAGAGAGATAGAAAGGGGAAGAGAAAGAAACAAAAAGAAGAAAAAAGGGAGAGAAGGAGGGAAGGGAGAAAGAAATAAGGTGGGAGGGGGAGAGAAGAAAATAATACCATGTTGCAGGAGATGAGGGTGAATAAGGTGAATGAAATTAATAATTTAAAATTTTAAAGTCAAAGTTACTTTAGGGTACATATAAACTAATGAATTGCTATTGAGACACCAAAGATAATCAATGACTATTTAACAACACTATTTATTAAAAGTTCATACAATAAATTTAATAATCACCAAAAAATTGAATCAAACAACTGAGTGTTTTACCAAAAATGACTAGACTGCCCAATGTTAGAAAATATTATGCCTAAGAACCCAAAGTAATTAGAAAGATAATTGGACTCAACAAAATAACTATACTTAGCTTAGAAAATATTTAACAAAACTACTTTAACAGACTAGCTCATTAATAAATTAAAAATAATAATTGCCCTAAGTTACAATAGCTTCAAACTCTGTTGACTGTCACATCACTGGCATGATATTTGAAGAGTGATATTTCAATAAATCTCTCACAATTGACCTTTCATAAAAGGCATAAAGTTTAAGATCATATTAGGCTTATCTCAGCTCATTTCCTCTGTAATTCTCAATCTCAGCAAAGTACCATATCCAATTTGTGAATGAGTACAGTGTTTTTCCTGGAAGAATGGTGACTGGATGCCAAATATACACATTTGGATTCAGTTTTTTAAAATGGGGCATAAAAGAACAAAGATGACTTCTGTTCCCTTTCAGTGGCTTTTCCTTTCCAAGTCCCCAGTAACATTTCCTGTCATCTAGTTTACTCAAAGATATTCTACTCAATTTGTTAAATGACCTATTTGAATGTAGTTTATAAAATAACAACAATAATAATAACATATAATAAAATAACTTTCAAGATTACATTCGAGTTAAAAACTAGTATTCTACAGGAGAAACTAACACTGAACTTTAATCTTTTAAAAACTACTTTAATTATAACTTCAGGTAGTTCATAATCTAAATAGTTAATCAATTAGCAAGTATTTAGTAAGCATTTAATATCCGGAATACTAGAGAGAAAAAGACAAAAAGAATCAGTTCTTACCTTCAAGAAACACACATTCTATTAGAGACAATATGTACATAAATGAATATATGTAAATACTTAAATATTCACATACACACATATGTATAAACATATACAAAATAAATGCAAAATAATTGGGAAGGGCTAGACAGGGCACTAGGAACTGAGTAGATTAGGAGAGATTTATGAAAAAGTAGAATTTGAGCCTAGTTGTTACAGAAACAAAGGAATCTAAAAAGCAGAGATAGAGAGGGAGTGCATTCCTGATTCAGGGGCCAATTAATGCAAAGGCGAAAAGATGAGAATGTGATTGAGCAGCAAGAAGGTCAGTCTGGCTGGACTAGAGAGTGAAGGATGAATTATGGACAAAAAGGCACTTTGGGATTAGACTGTGAAGGGTTTTCAAAGTCAAACAGAAAGGTTTATATTCATCCTACAGGCAATATGGAGACACTAAAATTTACTGAATAGGGGAATAACAAAGACCCATGCTTTGGGGAAAACATTTTTACAGTGGGGCAAGATTTGAAGTAAGAAGACCAACTGGAGTTTGTTGTAATAGTCTAGGAGAGTGATGCTGACAGCCTGTTTGAGGGCCTATTTGAGTAGAAAGATAAGGACACATCTAAGAGATGTGGAGATCAGAAAAAGCAACATCTGGCTACTACTTGGATAGGATAGGTGAATTAGTGTCAGAAATTAAAGATAAAATGGAGGCTGTGAACTCCTACAAGGATTTTGGTGTTCTAGACAGAAATGGGGAAGTTCAGAAAAGGGAAGGAGTTGAGGGAAAAGATAATGAAATCTGTTTTGGCTATATTGAGTTTGAAAAACCTATGAGCCATCTAGTTTACACATTTAACTAGCACTGAGGTCTTATTGATAGCATTTTCCATTAAAATCTACAAACTGTTTCAAAGATTCATTAAATAAACTTGGATTAGAGGCATAAAGGATTAGGGGATAGATCTCTAAATGGGGAAATAGTAATATATTCACGAAATTCCAAATCTTACCCTTTTACAAATCATTCCTCTTCATTCATCTATATCTTTTACCAAGTACATCCTTCTCCCCCTTCATCTACTTAATCTGATTCATTCAGTACTATAAAAAATGAGACAAAAAGTGGAAAGAATACCTCTCTCATCTGCTTTTCCCCAAGCTGTCCAAAATATATCCAAGAAGTGATCATCTATAAAAACAAAACTAAACCTAGCATTATCTATGATGGGTATATCAGGTAACAAGGAAAATAAGGGTTTGGGAATGAATCATTTCAGATACAGACAGTTTTAGAATCCAGGTTTATTTTTCCTACTAACTACAAAATACCAGCTATTTTGAGGTGAATATATCAAAAACAGTAAGGCTTTATTTTTCTTTAAAATGTTTCATATTACAATTAAACTACTTATTCTTAGCTTTGAAATATGGAAGACTTTTTTGTTTTTTTCTTACTTGTATCCCAAGCATTTAGCATAATTCCTGGCACAAAAGCCCAATGATCATTTATTATATATTGTAAAAAATTGAGGAAGTTAAAATATACATCACCTTCTTTATGTATTCATGGTGATCTTGCTAACATCACCCACAAAGTCCTCTTCAGTAAAAAAGAGACCATGACAATTGTGACTGCTGTATCCCCCCAAAATTTCCTTATTGCATATGTTAACAGTTAATATCCCAAATTAGATGGCTTTCATTCAACATTTAACGTACATGAAAATGTCCCAAAACATTCATGTAAAGTGTTCATTCTTTAAGAATTGGTTAAGTATAGCTGAAGGAGCAGATTTTTCTTCTAGTGCTTTGCATAACAATAAGTATTAGATTAGATAGTCCTTCAAGATAATAATGGATATTAATATATTATTAACATCATCTGTCACTTATATGTCATAGCTAATTTTTAAATGCTTGACAATTTTAAAGATACCTACTTAATCTGAACATTAATCAAGAGGGACTATTGTTATTATTGTCAGAAATAATGACAATTGACATATATATATAATGTGTTATGGTTAAAAGAAATATTGTCTTCACAATAAACTTATGAGATCGACATAAGTATTGTTATCTCCCTTTGATTATATGACAAAACTCATTTTAACTTTCCCAAGGTCACACAAAGTGGCACATCTAGAACTCCAAGATGAATGGCAGCTCCACCAGAAGTGATTTCTGTCCCATTTTGGCAGCTGGGTGATTCTGGACAAGTCACTTAACTCTGAGGGGAGGGACTGTTTTTGCCTCCTTCTTCATGACTGCATTTTCACGGCAGAGGGATCTGCAATGAAATTATGAGCTATGCTGAACAAGTTTACTCAAACAGGTCAGAGTGGAGATCAAAGGTGATCCACTGGAGAAGGAAATGGCAAACCACTCCATTATCTGTGCTAAGAAAAGTTCATGAGTAGTATTAAAATGATAAGATATGACACCAGAAATGAAACCTCAGGTTGGAAGATCCAACATGTAGGGGGGAAAAGCAGAGGACAACTACAAACAGCAACAGTACTAATGAAGCAGCTGGGCCAAAGCCAGAAGAAAACTCAGCTGTGGATGTAGCTGGTGCCAAAAGGAAAGTCCAATGCTGCAAAGATCAATATTGCATAGAAACCTAGAATTTAATATTTATGAACTAAGTTAAGTTGGATGTGGCCAAACAGAGATTGAAAGATTAAACATAGACATCATGGGGGTCAGTGAATTTAAATGGACAAGACTGGGTGAATTTAATTCAAGTGATCATTACATATACCACCTTGGGCCAGATTCCCTTAGAAGAAATGGGAGTAGTCAATAAAGTGGTCATAGTCAATAAAAGAGTGAAAAAAGCAGGACTAGGGTATAATCTTAAAAATAACAGGATGATATCTGTTTGAATCTAAGACAAACTGTTCAACATCACAGTAATACACATCTGTGTCCCAAGTACTGATGCTGAAGAGGCCAAAGCTGCTCAAGTCTATGAAAACCAACAATGTCAGGGCAGCTAGGTGGCGCAGTGGATAGAGTACCAGCCCTGAAGTTAGGAGGACCTGAGTTCAAATCTGATCTCAGACACCTAATATTCCCTAGCTGTGTGACCCTGGGCAAGTCATTTAACCTCAATTGCCTCAGGGAAAAAAATAAATAAATAAAACAATGTCTTTTAGAAATAACACCCCAAAATTGTTACATTCATCATAAAGGATTAGAATGCTAAAGTAGGAAATCAAAAGATAATTACAATAACAAGCAAGTTTGGCTTTGAAGTATATAATGAAGCAGGAGAAAGGCTAATAGAGTTTTGTCAAGATAACTTGCTGGTCATAGCAAAGGCTCTGCTTCAACAACCCCAAAGTGAATCTACATATAGACATCATTAAATGGTCAATATCAAATCTGATTGACTGCATACTTTGCAATCAAAAGCGAAGAAATTCTTTACAGTCAGTTTAAAAAAAAAAAATAAAGACCTGGGGCTAATTATGGCTTAGATCATGAGCTTCTTATTGCAAAATTCAAATTTAATTTGCAGAAAGTGGGGAAAGCCATTAGTCAATATAGGTATGACCTAAAGAACATACCTTATGAATATGAAGGAGAAGTGATGAATAGATTTAAGGCATTAAATCTGGTAGAAAGAGTATCTGAAGAACTATGGTCAGAGGTTCACAGTATTATGAGAGGCAGCAACAAAAAACATTCCCCCAAAAAAAGAACAAGAAAGCAAAATGGATGTCTAATAAGGCTTTGCAAATAGTTGAGGCAGGAAGGAAAAGGAAAGTAATTCTCAACTGAATGTAGAATTCTAGAGAATAGTAAGAAGAAATTTTTAAAAAAGGTTTTCTTTAAAATGAATAGTGCAGGGGCAGCTAGATGGCGCAGTAGATAGAGTACCAGCCCTGAAGTCAGGAGGACCTGAGTTCAGATCTGGTCTCAGACACTTAACACTTCCTAGCTGTGTGACCCTGGGCAAGTCACTTAACCCCAGTTGCCTCAGCAAAAAGAAAAAAAAAATGAATAGTGCAAAGAAATAGAAAGACAATAAAATGAAAAAGACAAAAGATTTCTTCCTTCAAGAAAAGGAAAGCAATCAAGGAAACTTCTCATGCAAAAACAGGCACGATAAAATGCAAAAAGAGTAGTGAATGAATAGAAACAAAAGACTTAAGAAGTGTCAAGGATATACAGAAGAACTATATAAGAAAGATCTTAATGTCACCAATAACCATTAGTAATCTAGAGCCAGACATTATAGATAGGAAGTCAAGCAAAACTTTAGGAAATACTGTTAACAATAAGAGTAGTGAAGATGACAGGATGTCACCTAAGCTATTTAAAATCCTAATAGATGATGCTGTTAAAGTGCCACAATTAATATGTCAGCAAATTTGGAAAATAGCAATAGCCACGAGGTTGGAAAAGATCAGTTTAAGACCAAAAATCTAAAGAAGGGCAATGCTAAAGAATGTTCAAATTATCAAACAATTGCACTCATTTCACATGCTACCAGGTTATGCTTAATATTCTACAAGCTAAGCTTCAGTAATACATGAATCAAGAATTTCTAGAACTGAGCACTGGTTTTAGATGTGACTGAAGAACTGTCAATATTTGCTGGATTATGGAGAAAGGAAGGGAATTCCTAGAGAAAAAATCTACTTCTGTTTCATTAATTACACTAAAGCTTTTGAATGTATGGATCAGAACGAAATGTGGCAAATCCTCAAAGAGATGGGAAAAGCAGATCATGTTACTTACCTTTTGAGGAACCTATATGCTGGTCAAGAAACAATAGTTAGAATTGAACATACAGGGGCAGTGAGATGGCGCAGTGGATAGAACACCAGCCCTGAAGTCAGGAGGACCTGAGTTCAAATCTAGACTCAGACACTTAACACTTCCTAGCTGTGTGACTCTGGGCAAGTCACTTAACCTCAACTGCCTCAGCAAAAAGCAAAAAAAAAAAAAAAAAGAAAAGAAAAAAAAGAAAAGAACTGTGGCAAATGTGAACAGCTTTTAAAAGCATACAGAGATATCACCTTGCTGACAAAGGGCCTTGTAATCAAAGCTGTGGTTTTCCCAGTAGTCATAGATGGCCGTGAGAGTTGAACTATACAGAGAACTGAGCACCACAGAATAGATGCTATTGAATTGGGGTGCTAAAGAAGACTTCTGAGAGTCCCTTAGACAGGAAGGAGGTCAAAATAGTCAACCCTTAAAGGAATTAATTCAGACTACTCACTGGAAGGACAGATAATGAAGCTAAAGCTTAAAATACTTTGGCCACATAATGAGAAGACCAGAACTCATTGGAAAAGACTGATGTTGGGAAAGATTAAAGGTAAAAGAAGGGGACAAGAGAGGATGAGATGGATGGATAATTTCATGGAAACAATGAATATGAGCTTGGACAGACTTGGGGAGATAGTGGAAGATAAAAGGGCCTGACAAGCTATTGTCTGCGGGATCAGGAAGGGTCAGACAAAAATGAACAACAACAATTGTTTTGCCTGCCTTTGTGTCTCCAGCATTTAGTCTAGTGTCTGGTATATTGTAGGTGCTTAAGACAAGCTTGCTGACTAAGAAAATAGGCCTACTGGCTCCCGTTCCAAAGCTCTTAACTATACACCAAACTTTCTGCTCATTTATCATGATTTCAGACTGTTGTCTTTTAAAATACCTACTTGCTATTCAAAATCTACACACTAAAAACACGATAAACATATGTCATCATTGTGAGCTAAGTTAACCACCAGAAGTTTTTGGATGGAATTCACCGAGGAGATCAAAGACTAGTTGACTGGCATTTCTTGTCTCCTGTCACAACTTACAATGTCACATTTCATTAACATTATTTGGTGACTCATATGCTAATTATCTGGTTAAATTTCAATTCACTAGTGAAATTAAATCACTATCTTTTCATTTATAGGTTTAAATAAGTTGATTCAAGAGGAATTTGGCAGGCTATTGACAATTTCTCTTTGAATCACTTCAGGATGTGTTTTCCCAATCAAGAGAAGAGAATTCCAATCACCCACTTTACTGTTCCAATGCATTTTATTATATTCTCTCATCCCTCTCCTATCATGTATACTGACACATATTCTTAGGAACCTCCCTCTACAGCCACACCCAGGCATAATAAAAAGGAATATGAAGTAGATTAGAGTGCTAGAGAATAAATATCCTAGCAGCCATAAGTTATTGAGCATTTCTATTTCTGTTTCTGCTGGTTAGATAATGGTCTTGTCCAATCATATTTATCTAAACTGTTAACAACCATTTTTCAAATCATCATCTTTTGAGAGAATAAAGAATAATATACAATCTAGCTTTCAATGGCTCCCTCTACCTCAGATATTTCTAACAACTGCCTGTAGAATATAGATTCATAAATATCCCTAGGATCCTATTTTACTAACTCTATTAGAACAAAATGTTACAACTGTAATAAAGAGTCTTATAAACACTGTCAGATCAAAACTGCAAGCTAAGCACTTACGTAACCCAGGGTTCAAGTTGATATATTTGCAAAGTTGATGCAAAGACTGATTATTTGACACTGAATGTCTATGTGAAAGGGAGAGTTGGGAAGATCCTGGGAGAGCAAAGACCTTCTTATGGTTTCTAGCTTCAAGGGAAGAAATAGGTAACCATAGGTTCTCTTCAGAGAAAAACCCTTGAGAAAGAAAGAACTTTAAGAAGCAGCAGATATATAAAGGAGCCGGCACCTTGTTATGTCCTTACTTCTAGCTTGCCTACCTAGAGACTTCAGGGAATAGGTATACTGGTTCCCATTCCAAAGCTGGGTGAGAGTGGGGACTTTTTTTTTTTAATTGAGCTAAGCTGTATTACTCATAGTGGAAGATCTCATTCTTTGTATGTATTGCCTGGTGTATTATAATGTGTATAACTTCTGATTTCTGTTTACTATCAACATGAACATGTGGGTTTATTCACTATTTATAATGTCCTTTTGTCCTTAATATTTGGTGAGAATAGAGACAGGCTTTCAGCTATAAACTTGAAGCACTCTTTCCCATTTAAGGGCAAAGGTTAGCTTGAATCTAACAACAAAATCATTACCCTTAGACTAGTAATATTTAGGGAGATAATATAGATACAATTCTAGCCCAGTACTTCCTCTCTTGCGAAGGGCAGAGGGGCTAACCCATTTTCCTCCATTTCCTGTTTCCCTCCAGTCAGGAATCAAAGTTTCCCTTGGAGAAATAGTAGATAAGTTTCCTAGATAGTATTCCCATGTGGGAATTCCTTTCTAGCATTTCTGTGAGAATTTATAGCTTTTTTCTTTTTTAAAAAATTTATGTTTTTTTCTGAGAAAAATCAAGTAAGATATTGGGAAAGGATATTTTGATTCTCCTGCAAAAATCACTATAAAAATATTGCTGGTTCAAAAGAATTCATTGTTTAGGTCAAAATCAGGAAAATTCTGAAATGCAAAGTTAAAGCTTATGGTTAACAATTCCAGGCACCAGGATAGGCTCACATAACAAAGAGACAGTCACAACATAACCTGACAGTCTTGCTTGTAATTGTTGTCATGCTATAAATGTGTGTTTATGGCCCTGTCTGCTGCTAATGTAAGTCTTTTGTGCAATTAAGATAAATATTAATAACTTTGCATGCACTGCATACTTTATAAAAATCCTATAGGTTTTATAAATTCAAGGAATATAAGTTTTAGAAGTAATATAAGTCCTTAGATTGGCCATTTCAACATGTGATTCAATGTACTGCCATTGATCTTGCTAGGAGAGCTGAATGTTACATTGGTCAAATATTACCCAATTATGTTCATTGGCTTTTTCCAGTGTTTGAATAGTCACTATAGTCTATACTTCTTTGAAATATTATTAAATCTGATATTTCATTTTAAGAATGATAACTTTGACATATTAAATGTCTTATAGTATCTTTTCATTTTATAATTATTTTTATTTGTTATTTATTTTGTGATAATATTGCCTTCTTTTAATGTTTTCTATTATCAAATGCCTATGAGATAGACATAATAGAAAAATGATATGATTCATCACTTATTATTATGGTCATTCATTACTATATAAAATCACAAATATAAAATATTATGAAAAACAGAATAGCATATGATTTGGGGAATTTATGAAAATTATGGTTTCTAGTTCCTGAATGCCAAAGGTTAATATCTATCAGAAATTTGGACATATTTTCCAAGGATTTGTATTAATGTCTTAATTTAAGTCACAGCACTTAGATGACTCAGCAGGACATACATATTACCTACACAGATGACACATATATCATATACTTACACAAAAGAACTAATTTCAGAATACAATATGAAACAATAATCATCAGAATGATTTAGTATTGGTTAAAAAATTAGAAAAATCTATCAGTGAAGCAGATTAAGTAAGAAGAATAAAAAATAAAAAAAAAAAGAACTATAACCCAGTCTTAAATAAACTTGAGGACATAATTTGCTTGGGAAAACCTCCCTATATTATAAGAATGCCTGGAAAAAATGATAAGTACTTTGACAGAAACTGGATTTAGACCAACATCTTACATAACATGCCATGATAAACTCAAAATGTATAGTGACATGAATATTCAACATCATATCATAAAAAGAGAGGGAAGGGAGAAAAGGAGGGAAGGCGAGAGCAAGAGAAAGAGAAAAAGAGAGATCACAAAAGATGGGAATAATCAACGTTGGAAAGATTGAAAATATAGACACACTAGCACATTATTGGTAAACTTATGAATTAGTCTAATCACTCTGGAAAACAATTTGGCATTATGCTAAGAAACATTAATCACTCATCAGTAGATCAAGCCAGTGTAATAAAAATGATAAAATCTAAATTAATTTATTTAGTCAATGCCCTATAAATCAAACTACTTAAGAACTGCTTTATAGAGCTAGAAAAAATAACAAAATTCATCTGAAAGAACCAAAGACCAAATATATCAAAGGAATACATAAAATTAAAATGGGAAGGAAAAGGGCCTAGCAAAAATACTATTACTACAAAGCTGTAATCAAAACAATCAGGTACTTGCTAAGAAATAGAGTGGTGATTATCCATATGTTTTGAAAATAAAAAGCTTTAATAAAAAAAGAAATAGAATGGGATAGATTAGATATACAATATATTGTAGTAAAAGACTATAGTAATTTAGTATTTAGTAAACCCAAAGATCCAAGCTTTTGGGACAAAAACTCATTATTTTATTTTTAAAAAATGATGAGAAAGCAGAAAAACAGTAGAGCAGAAACTTGGTATAGACCAGCAATTTACATCAAGATAAGGTCAAACTGAGTAGGTGATTTAGATATAAAGGGTCGTAACAAAGGCAAATTATGAGAGCATGTAACAGTTTACCTGTCACAACTATGGATAAGGGAAGAACTAAGAGGCAAACAATATAGAGATCATTAGGAGATGTAAAATGAATAATTTTAATTGTGTAAAATTAAAAACTTTTTAAACAAACAAAATCAATGCAACTAAATTTTTTTTAAATCAGAAAATGGGGTTGAGGTGGGGATTCTATAGCAATTATCTCTGATAAAGGTCTTATTTCTCAAATATATAGAGAACTGAGACAAATTTTTAAGAATCCATTGATTAATAGTCAAAGGATACAAACAGGCAGTTTTCAGGCAAAGAAATCAAAACCATCTATAGTCATATGAAAAAATGCTCTAAATCACTACTAATTAGAGAAAAACTAATTAAAACAACTCTGAGGAAGCATCTCACACCTATCAGACAGACTAATATGACCAAAAAGAAAAATGAAATGTTAGAAGAGATGTGAGGAAAATGAAGTTGCAAACTGATCAAGCCATTCTAAAGGTAATTTGTAACTATGCTCAAAGAGCTATCAAACTGTGCATACCCTTTGACCCAAAATACCACTACTAGGTCTGTATTCTAAAAAAAGAATCTAGAAGACAAAAAGATTTATAGTGGTTTTTTGTGGTAGCAAAGAGTTGGAACCTGAGGGGACTCCTATCAATTGGGAAGTGGTTGAACAAGTTGTGGAATACTATTGTGCTAATAAAAAAGGCAAGCAGAATGATTTCAGAAAAACCTGGAAAGACTTATACAAACTGATGCAAAGTGAAGTGAGCAGAATCAGAACACTGCACAGTAAGAGCATTAGTATAAGATGATCGACTGAGAATAACTTAGCTATTCTCAGGAATACAATGATTCAACACAGTTTCAAAGGACTCATGAGGAAAAAATAATATCTACCTCCCGAGAAAGAACTAATGGAATGTAAATTTAGACTGAAAAATATCATTTTTCGTATTTTGTATGTTTGCATGTTTATAACCCATATTAAATTTTACCATCTCAGGGAAGAGAGGGAAAGGAGAATGGGAGAGAATTTGGAACTTAAAATTTTTTAAATGAATGTTAAAAATTGTTTTTAATTGCAATGGAGAAAAAATAAAATATTATTTTTAAAAAAGAAAAGAAAATGTTCTATGGTATACACAATGGAATGCTTTGGCATCCCACTTCTTTAATATTTGCTTTTACATGAAGACATTTCTCAACTTTCAAGTTGTTGATTGATAACCTATAAATATTTACAGTCTGGACAAAACCATAAGAGATGGAAGAAAACCTTATGCGGTTATTTAATCCATCTCCTGATTTACAGCAAAGCTATTCCTAACCTATCAGAGACAGGCAACAAATTACCCTGTTTTGAAAAGACCTTTGAATGACACTTTATAATGTACCTGAGAAATATACTGTCAAGTCTAAAAATCTTTATATCTAATCTAAACCTTTCATGCCACAGTGTAAACTTATTTCTTCTTGTTTAGTCTTCAGTAGAGAAGGCCAACAGCTGGTCAACATCTTTTGTATCACTATTTTTCACACACTTTAATAGAATTATTAGTTTTCTCTTAGTGTTCTTTTTCCCAGGCTAAAGAAATGAAATTTTTCATAGGCTTTCTGAGTTTGTATAACAACTAAAGAGGGGAGAAGTAATGATTACACTGAATACCTAAAGACAGCCCCTGACTAATGTATGACTGAATTAAATATACAAACTGCTACATATTGGGCTGCAAACCAGCAAATGAAGTATGCTCACATAAGCAAATCTGTTAGAAGTCACATATCTGAGAGAGCTGTTGTTCCTCTAAATGGGCGATCTTTGTCTAATAAATGGTCATGCTACTGGAGGAAATGACTCCCATCCACACTGACATTCTTACTATAAATTTCAGTTAAACAGAACACATAAAGAAGTTTCAGTGAAGGAAAAAGATGGTATATAGTTTCTCCTCAGAAAGGAAAATAAAATGACTGATTTAAACAGCAAAGGAAAGATAATGCTTATACTCATTCAGGAAGAACAGGGGCTACAGTAGAATGGGGGTAGTACCATAAAGAGGCATATTCTTGGAGCACTGAACTCCTTTTTCTCTAAAAAAGCATTGCTCATCCAGAGAGAATATTTTACTACAAAAGAAGGGAAAGCAGAGCTTCTAGGGGACAAGCAGCACACCCCTTACAGGGGATGCAAGAGAAGAGGGGGGGAAACGATCACAGGAAGGACAGTGGGGCAAAAGTGGATTGCATGATTTGGGTCAGCAGGAAATTTCTACCAAAGGACAATGCTTTTCTCTTCATTACTTTCCTCAGTATTTCCCATCCAGATATAACCCTCTGGATTTTATCAATGTTCTCTTGAATCTCATCATTTCTGCAAGATCACCTCTGAAAATCTACATTTTCTCAGTATTCATTCCCTGCCCCATCTTCAAACTGGAGAGGGGAGAGGATGGATAACGGAAGCTCCTCCCAGATCCTGCATTTAAGGAGGATAGCATCTCATCATTTCCCATTCAGTTGTACTCCACTGGACATTATCAAGTCCCCAACCCCTATTCAACTTTTATTTATGTGTCATCTACTTCAGTGGTTCTCAAAATCTTTATACTATTAAAAAATTATGATGATCAGTCTGCAGAGTTTTTGGTTCCGTGGGTTATACTTAGAGATATTTACTATATAAGAAATAAATACTAATTTTGAATTTGTAGACCCTCTGAAAGGGTTATAAAGACCCCCAGGATTCTCTGGACCACACTGAGAACTACTGTTCAACCCCCAAATTGTGAGCAAAGGGACTGTTATTGGCTTTCTGAGTTTATAAAATAATTAAAGAGGGAAATAATAATGGCTGCCCCAAGCCAGGGACTATCTTTTGCCTTTTTTAAATTCCTAGCACTTAGTACAGGAAAGAGCCCTTAAAGTTTATTAACTGAATAGTTTTTCCTAAGGGTGATGCATCAGAGAGACCAATAGCAGACAATGTATGCAAATAGAAGGAGGGAGACAAGATTGGTTAAAAAAAAAAACAAAAAACCTCCCCTCCATCTGGGAGCTAAAGAGATAATAAGGATAGATAGATTCAGAGGGGTATTTCCTAAAGCATTTCTGCATGGGGATTCTGTGAAGGGGAAAAAGACTTCCAGGAACTGTGAAGAAAGCCAGATTCAAGTAGCATGACCCTCTCATGGCTGACAGATGTGCCAGCTCTGGATTCCAAAAAGGCCTGAACTCTCATAGTCCAGCAGGGATCTACCCCTAAGAGGAACTTCCACAGGGCTTCTAATGGAAGAAGGGACTTCTTCTGGGAAGGGAGCAAGAAGCTGCCCCTTTGTTATTTGTGTTATTCGAAGCATGAATCTACTCTTACCACAGGCCTATATTTGTGGGATAGTCTGTCCCCAGTTTTGGAGGAAATTTTTTATACTTTTCTTCCTAAGGCAGCCAAGAGAATAGAATGTGGAGTAAGGAAATCCCAAATTCAAATCTTGCCTCGGACACTTAATAGCTATGTAATTCTGGGCAGATCACCAAATCTCTCTGCGCCTCCATTTCCTCAACTGTAAGATGAAGAAGGCTAGCTAATATTATTATTGCTGCTAAACCCTCTAAATTACCTTTTCTAAAAGGTAATTGATAAGACAACTTTGAGATACCACTTCACACCTCTAAGATTGGTTAAAGTGACACTTTAGAAAACCAAGAGAACACTGTTTATGGCAAAAGAAAGAATATGTGATAATCAATTCTGATGGGCATGGCTCTTTTTGACAATGAGGCGATCCAGGCCAATTCCAAAGATCTGTAATGGAGAGATACATCACCATCCAGAAAAAGAACCGTGGGAACTGAATGTGGATCATAACATAGTTTTTTCACATTTTTTATTATTGTTTGCTTGCTTTTTGTTTTCTTCCTCTCATTTTTTTTTCCTTTTTGATCTGATTTTTTTTGGGGGTACAGCATGATATATGTGGAAATCTGTACAGAAGAATTGCAAATGTTTAACCTACGTTGGATTACTTGCTGTCTAGGGGATGAAGGAGAAAGGGAGGGAAAGAGAAAAATGTGGAACATAAGGTGTTTTGGGTTTTTTTTTTGGGGGGGGTCTTTATGTATTTATTTAAAAAATTTTCCCTAGTTATATTCAAAACAATTTTTTTACATTTGCATTTAACATTTTTGAGTTCTAGTTTCTCTCCCTTATGCCTACCAACAATGTGAAACCACATGTGAAGTTGTACAAAACATTTTCATACATGTCAAGTTGGAACACAAGGTTGAAAGCTAAAAACTATCTTTGCATGTATTTTGAAAAATAAAAAGCTGCTATTATAAAATAAATAAATAAAAGATAATTAAATTTATTGACTAATCACTGTGCACATTGGTGGAAGCTCAGTAGCCATATTTGAAAGGTAGGCATTCAGGGTTACCTTTAAAAACAGAATAGCTGGTCTGTGGGGACCCCAATCTGTGAATGCAAGCACACAGTGGGGAAATGTCTCCAGCAGGATTGCTCCCTAGGGAAGTAACATTAACTATATGGCTGGAGGTGCAATTTATCTGGACGATCTCAATATTATAGGTTCACAGATCTAAAGCTGGGGGCCTCAGAAGCTATCCAGTTTCCAGGACAGAAAATGGAACCTAGAGCAGGGAACTAAAGTGAGTCAGCACAGACCACCCATGCATGTATGTATACACATATACCTCTTTTGATTAACACACACACACACGGTTGGCCAAGAAAAGGTATTCTATTCTGCTGTGGAAATATTTAGGTCTTGGTTTTTGGGTACAGAGGCAAAGTGGACTCGATTATGTTTCCAGAAGGGTAAAGAGGAGGAAGCATGTGGTTATCAGAACAGGGCAGAGTCTGGCTTGGTCTTCTGAAATCTAAAAGTCAGAGGTCCTCATTCTTTTTATACCCTCAAATGACTAAGAAGTTTCTGGAAGAGAAGTCAAAGCTGATCAAGGTGCAATGATGGTTTTTTCCTTGCTTTTTAGATCAAACTAACTCCTAATATGGGGAAATGGAGAACTTGATCCTATCACACAGGTGGGGCTATGTGTCCAGCAGCAAGATAGCTGCTGAGAGAATGGCGAGAGAATGAAGCAAAATGTGGGGTATGATTTCAATTTTAAGGATTTGGCCAACTGGACAACTACAGTACTGCTGACGTAGATAAATCTAGTTGACCTTTTTCTTTTATTAAACAGAAACTAGCTTAGAAGGCTTGAGTGGGTGGGAAAGGGGCTGACAACATCATTGACACAGAAGGTAATTCATGTGTGGGTGAGGCTGCATTGGGAAGGGAGGATGTCCCACTGAAAAGAGCCCCACTTGCATCATTATGGGCAGAGAAGAGACAAAGGGGAGTCCCCAGGAGGCAGGGACAATAGGATGATGCGGAAGGTGGATCAAGACAGGGTCTTGCTGTGCTAGCCAGAGATCTAGAGAACGTGGCTTAGGTGAGAGAGCTGAACCATAACGTTCAACATGGGCCAGTGAAGGAGAAAGCACACATTGTGGAGCCCATGAACAGCACTCTTTAGACAATCCCAAGGAAGAGATACACACCTTCCTGGTGGACAAAGCCCTGAGAGCTCACCCATAGGTACAACTCTGGAACATAAACGCTCCACTCAATATTAGATATGCTTTTAAATGAGAACAATGTGACAATCATTCAATTTGTGGCATATTGTTCTCTCAGAGGATTTTTCTTCTGTTCTAACAGTGCCAGTCAGTTTCTCCCATGAATTGTATATAACTTTTCTCCTTATCCCTACTGGATTTCATTCTTTTTTTTTTTTTTTTTTTTTTTGGCTTTTTGCTGGGGCAATTGGGGTTAAGTGACTTGCCCAGGGTCACACAGCTAGGGAATGTTAAGTGTCTGAGACCATATTTGAACTCAGGTCCTCCTGACTTCAGGGCTGGTACTCTATCCACTGCACTCCCTAGCTTCCCCTGGATTTCATTCTTTACTTGTAGCCATTTGTTCAGTGAATTTAATTCCTTTCATATTTTTCTTTTAAAAAATCTTTCAGGCCTTCTTAAGATGCATTAGCTTACATCAGTCATTACCAAATTTACATCACTTATGTTATTTTAAGAATCAGAAACACTTGAAGACACAGGTATTATTCCCATTCCCGTTCTTCTTTGATCTTAATGGAACTCCTATGAAGTAACTAGCATAGGAATAGTAATCACCCTCTTACAACTAAAACTGATAACTGCTCTTTCCAAAGTGACCAATGATATCTTTTTCATCTTTTAAAAATTTTATTGTTACATTTTGTTTTTATATCACCATTATTTCCAAACACATTTCTTTCATCTCTTTCCCAAAGAACCATCTTATAATTAAAAATTCAAAAAGGTGGAAGGGGGAGGGGAGAGGAGTTGAACAAAATTAATAAACACATAAGTCTGACATCACAGGCAATGTTCCATCATAGTCATTCAATCTCTGTATAAAAGCCAGGGTGATAAATTTTCCTTTTTCCTCTGTGGGTCCTAGCTTAGTCATTTTAATTGCAGACAGTCAGTGTTTTTCTTAAAAATAAATTTTTAGGGGCAGCTAGGTGGCGCAGTGGATAGAGCACCAGTCCTGAAGTGAGGAGGACCTGAGTTCAAATCTGGTCTCAGACATTTAAGAGCTGTGTGACCCTGGGCAAGTCACTTAACCCCAATTGCCTCAGCAAAAAAAAAAAAAAATTTTATCAATGTCTTTTTTTAACTTCATCAAAGTTTTCCCTTTACAGAGAGCCATTCCATTTAACAAGTCATATTTAAAAAAGAAAGAAAAGAGGAACAATCAGTGCAACTGATCAATACTTTGAAAGAACATTCAGTTTTGATTGTTTTGATTGTTATTTGTTCCATTTACACTGCTGCAGTGCTTTTTCATATTGCTCTCTTGGTTCCAATTACTTTACTTTGCATCCAGTCATATAAATTCTTAATACTTCCCTATATTCATCACATGCATCATAAATAATATCAGTTGCCAAATCTAATGGTCTTTTCTTAAGTACCATTCTTTTTTATGTCCTGTAGCAATTGACACTTTTAACAACCATCTGAGTGTGTAAGTTACCTCTCTTACTCCTCCACTCTGCCATTTATCTGGCAACTCCTCAGTCTCTTTTGCCTGATCTTTTTTCCTGTCCTGTCCCCTAACTGTTGACTCCCAAGGTGTGCCACCAAGGCTTTGTCCTGGACCCTTTTCTCTCTACACAAATTCCTAGTGACCTCATAAGGTCTCATGGGTTCATCTGTTCTAGTCAGATGACTCCCAGATAAACATGTCTCTCTTCCCTAATCTCTAGCGCTGTGTGGATATTCCTAGTAAATGTCCAATAGAGATCTCAAAATCATTATGTCCAAAACAGAAATAATCTTTCCACTAAAAGCCCCTTTTCTCTTCTGAAGATGTGTCAGAAGAAAGAACAGGGTCTTACTGTGCTAGGGAGGGACCCCCTAATTCTTCCAAGAGTGCCCCCATTCTTCTAGTCTCTTTGTCCTGTATTGCACTTCCTTCTTAACCCCCAAAGAACCCCTATCTTGCCAAAAGAAGCTCAGCTCAAATGTTGTCTCTTCCAGGGAGCCTTTCCTGATCCCCTCATCCAATAGGTGTTCTCTTCCCCTCTCGCCATTTTCTTTTGGTTTCTTTATATATAAAATATTTTATGTTTCTTTATACTGTACATATGATTTAAGAGCTAAGTTCTTGGATGGCAGGCTCTGTTTTGTCTTTGTAGATTTAGAGCCTAACAGTGTCTGACACACAGTAGATGCTTAATAAGTGCTTATTGATAAATAAATCAATAAATAAAAAGCAGCCTTCTTAGTCTTATTGATCAAAATATTTTAGCTCGTATTATTTCCTTTATTGTTACTGTTTGTGGGGGTAGCCAAGTAGCAGAGTAGATAGAGTTCTAAGCCTGGAGTCAGGAAGTCTCATCTTCCTGAATTCAAATTCAGTCTTGACAATTCAATATCCTCCTCATCTGTAAAATGAGCTGGAGAAAGAAAAGGCAAACTACTCCAGTATTTCTGCCAAAAATCACCAAATAGGATCATGGAGAGATAGACACAGCAGAAATAACTAACTACACAACAACAACAGAATTTGTCTTTTCCCATAATTTAAAATATAATGAGACAGATTAATGCAGAGATTTAAAATACATTGTTCTGGGAATTCTTAAATAACTCTATACAAATTGTATTTTTTTTCAAAGACCTCACTTTCCTAAAGGGCAATTGCAATTCATTTTAATCATTAGAATTCTATTACATTGGTAAGTTAAAATATGTTCCACTTAGTGCATGACATTCAACACAATATGACAACTATTAAAATTTCTTCCACAAAAAGATACATAGTGTTGCTATTAAGTAGCATTAGCTTCTATATTAAATTGACTATCACCTATGTAAAATATTAAGTACAAATAATAAAAGCTACCTTTGTGGAGGTTTTTCATTATGCTTTTGAACTTGCTTTAAACATTTTCTTTTTGAATTGTCCTATTTAATGACCACTCAATACTCTATAGTTTGAATAATATATCTCTCCATGAATAAAATAAAATTTAAAACCAATTAACCTGAAAAGAATATATGATGGTTAGCGATACAACTTTTAAGTACTAGATATTTAAATTTCAGTTTTACAAGAATATCATATTATTGAAATCTACTTCCACCAAAATGCTAGAATAACCAACTTGGTTTTTTTCTTCTTAACTTTAAAATTAAATAACACCATTTTGTTAAAATCAACAACTCCAAATTGCTTTTAAATAGTATCTTATTTTTTCCAATTATCTGTAAAGACAATTTTAAACATTCATTTTTACAAAATTTTGAATTTCAAATTTTTCTCCCTCCATTCTTCCCTCTTCTTCCCTTTTCCTAAAATGGTAAACAATTTAATATAGGTTATAACAACTTCATACTGTTCAAAAACTGTTCCTTTGAGAAGCTGTTCTCCTCTAATCTGCCCAGTTTTTCAATATTATCACCGTATATATAGAAAGGTCTATGAGAACACTGGAAAGGTTCCCTGGGAAAGTCTGGTATATATCCTCATTGATCCTCGGTTAATTCCTCATTCTCTTATAGCACCTGACTCCCCCAAAAAAACCCTGCTTCCCCCAAAGAGCCAAAGCATTGCTTTTAGTTTCCTTCTATCCTCTAACCAATTGCTAAACTTTAAGTCACTGCCACCTTCGCCTAAGGATGTGCCCACTGTGGGATCCTCACTGCCCAGATCTTTCATCTGGATTGGGAGAGGAGGTGATTCTTCCATGTTTTTGAGTCATATCAAGAGTCAAAAATGCAAAGGAACACCAGGTCAGAGGCCATATTCATCATTAGGTAGCTTGGAGTAAATATTTGGGAAAAGGGGTAGAATAAACTCCTTAGGGAGTCACGTGCGTTGTCCTCCCCAGAAATCTTTTAACTATTTGTAGATCTGTTTGTAGGTAATAAAAAAGCATTTCTCCTCACTAGAGACTACACTATTCTCATTACTCCTCTAGACACTCCAATCTATCCTTCAAAAGCAGTGATACTAATACACAGTGAGTCCAGGGCTTGATAACATTCACTAGTTCTTTAATGTTGGCCAAATCAAGTTCAAAGTTCTTTCTAAGATCTCCACCCACAATCACAATATTCTTCTGTGCTCTTCAGAATATCCTCATTACAAAAATCAAAGATTCAAAGGGTCACTGGATCAGAGGCCAGGTGCATTATAAAGTACAGGAATGGAATAAGTTGTTTTAGCTTGCTAGTTTTATTTTAAACCATTCTCTAACCCAATGAGTGGGGAGGGACGCGCCATGAGGAAGACTCAGGGAGTCTGTGAAATTAAAAATATTTTTCAAAATAATAAAAAAGATGCTTTCATTTTTAATGAAAAATATCAGTAGATATAACCCACATAAACAAAAGCTCTTGGAGATAAGGTGGGGATGGAGTCCTCAATAATTTTTAAGAGTGTAAAGGAGGCCAGAGAGCAAAAAGCTTGAGAAATGCTACTTTAGCCAAATATGACTAGCTTCTATTTCCTCCAAAGACCCTATCCTTTTCAAACTTTGTCTTTGCTCATGGTTTTCCTATCCTAGTAATGCTTTCTATACATTTGTCTTCTGGGTTCCTTATATCTACTCTGTAAAGTCTTTCTTAACTTCTTGCAACTAGAACAATTCCATTGATTTGGATGCAATTAATCCATATTGATTAAGCATATTTTGTGTAGAGCATGGTACTAGAAAATGGAGAAGATAAAAAAGGTTAGCTAGGACACGGTCCTTGATTACAGAGTTTACAAATAGCATAGAGCTAAAAGGGAGTACCTCACATTTATAAAGCATTTTAAGGTTTAAAATAATGTTTTCTTTACATCACCTCTAAAAGGCTGCTACAGCAAATATTATGAGTTTTATTTTATTGACGTGAAGGCCTGAGTGATTCATTTGTCTATGGCACACAGTTAATGAGTATCAAAGCTAAGATTCAAACCCAGGTCCCCTAATCTCTAATTGAGCATTTTTCTTCTACCTTCCAGTCTCATGTAATATTTTTCCCTAGCAAACCTGGCACTTCATTTTATTTTTCATCTCTCAAGTGCACTTATGTATTACTTTGAATTATATTTATTCACATACATAGAGAGATTAATTATATTACATTTATGTATTTGTATTTCCATTTATTAATTAAAATGTCATATTGGACAGCTGGGTGGCACAGTGAACAGAATGCTGGGTGTAAAGTCAGGCAGACATCATTCTGAATTTAAATCTGGCCTCAGACCCATACTACCTGTGTGACCTTGGGCAAGTCACCTCACTCTATTTGTTTCAGTTTCCTCTTCTGTAAAACAAGCTGGAGAAGGAAATGGCAAACCATTCCAATACCTTTGCCAAGGAAACCCTAAATAAGGTCATAAAAAATTGGACAGAACTGAAAAATGACTGAGCAAAGACTATGTGCTCTTTATCTACATTTTATACCAATTGCCTATGCTTAAGCAATGAGTCTTGAATTGAATTTGGAATCACCCTGAAAATAGAAAGGTAAGTAAGTATATTAGTAGGTGGATTTTTTTTAACCTCTAAATATCTAGTGGCAATTGCTCATTCAAAAACATTTATTAAATACTTCCCACATTCAAAATATTATATGATACTAACAAAATGACAAGCTGAGAGAAGAGACTTCATAACCAAAAAAATAATTGTGTAATCCATAACTAGCCACTTCTTTTTTAAGTCTTTAAGGACAGTTTTGTGGACACAGAAATGGCTGCATCAGTTCTTGGCTTCCAAATTCAACTGTTTTCATTTTTTGGATTATTTTACTTTATTTGTTATTTTTATATAAATTTATTCTTATGTTTAGATTTTATATAAACTAATATTTATCACTATTTTGTTGTATCACTCAACTCAATCTGAGCTCCAGATGAGGTGAAAATTAGAAGTAGGTTTGGTTCAATCTGATAAGTGTCATATGGAATTTTGTTAAAAACAATAGAAAACACACACACACACACACACACACACACACACACACACACACAAAGAGAAAAAGAAATACTAGGGGAAAAAACTGTGACTTTGAACAAGTCACTTAACCCCAATTGCCTCACCAAAAAAAAAAAAAAAAAATCCTTATAAAATAAAAAGTCAACAAGACATTTTTCATTTTGAAAAGTTGGCAAAATTTTAAGTCATAGGCTTGAATACATCACACAAAAGGCATAATGAAGTTACCGAAGGGGTAAAATAATCAATCAAAATTATTTGAAATGAAATAAAAATTAAGTTTTCTCATGATGTGAGGTCTAAAGTTTAGTCACAGTATTTTAACAGAAGTACAAACCAGACTAACTCAACAGGGGGTCAATTTGTATTAATAGTATGTTATATACATCATAGAACAAAATCAGTCATCAACAGTCATCTTCTTGAATTTTAAAAGCAAATGTGTCAAATCAAGTCACAAGCCATTTACTAGTCATCTATACTCTTTAAGTTTTACCATCCTCTCTTTTTTTTTTAAAGTAGAGAATCACATCAGTTTTTGAAAATGATTCACCAAAGTCTCTCTCAGTAGAAGTAGAAGTAACTTAATACAGGTAAGGCATGTGTCCACACAACTCAAGCTTCATGCCTTGAAAGCCAAAGGAAGTGAGGCTGAAATGTACAATTGTCACACAGCCTGCCATTCTGTGACTGAGAATGTCCAGGAAAGGGGATACAAAAGTAAGTATTATGTTAAAGGGGGAGATGATAGGGAACAAGAAGTCAGTAATTACTGAGGCAAGTCCAGAGCATCCCGACTCATGAATTATGGGTAAAAGAGTTTCACTAGAAGAGAAATGAGACGAAGGGAAGAGCAGCCCAGAAAAAAGTGAACAGAAGAGCTGAAAACAGGGGATGAAATAAAAGACACAGCCAGAGGTCTGAGTATAATGCAATCAATCAAGTTTCCAAGTGGTTGACAGTTTTAACAAAATCAGAGTAAACCCTGTACAGAGACCTTTCAAGCTGGGTTTATATTGGTAAAGTCATAGTCACACTCATACAGAGCCAACCACTTAGTATCGTCACTGAAAAAAGCAGCCTGAATGATATCAAAAAGGGGAAATCTCAAAAACATTTACTTTGGAGTAGGAAAAAAAAACATTTTTGACTTAATTAGTGATCAGTCAAAATATGTATGCAAACGCAGGCTTAGTCACAAGGACTTTCTGACTTTGAAGGAGACCTATCAGCAAGATTGGCTCATACAACACTCTGCTCAGGACAACCATCATTTCTGAGCACCAAACATTTGCACTGCTGCACAAACGAAGCTTATTCCTCAGTGTGATGAAAGACAGGGATTTTCAAAACAGTCTTCCCACAAGTGTATAGACATGGTTTTGTTCATATAAAAAAAATGAAGAATAACTGAACATAATTAAATATCAAAATCTCTCATACTGAACAAAAAAATGTGATTTTTCAGAATTATTTATATATGTGTCTCACAAAAAGCAATCAGTTGTACATGGTCCAAAAATGAAAAGGAAGTTTGAAGAAGAAATCAAAGGTATCAATATTCAATAAATAATGTTGTAGATAATTAATAATTAAAGAAATTAAAATCTTAAAACCCTGAGGTACCAGCTCACACCTATTAGACTGGCTAATCTGACACAAAAGGAAAATGGCAAATGCTGGAAGGGATGTGGAAAAACAGATGCACTATTGGTAGACCTGCAAAGCTGTTCAACCTTTTGGAAGAACAATTTGTAATGATGCCCCAAAGACTATAAAACTATGCATAAACTTTGACCCAGTAATAATTGCACTACTAGGTCTGTATCCTAAAGAGAGCAAAATAAAAATGCAAAAAACCTACATGAGAGAGAGTGACTTTTTGTGGTGACAAAGATTTGGAAACTGAAGGGATGCCCATTGCTTGGGAAATGGCTAAATAAACTGCAGCATGTGATTGTGATGAAATGGCATTGTGCTGTAAGAAATGACAAACAGGATGCTTTCAGATAAACCTAGGAAGTTGTATATAAACTCATCAATACAACAACCACTAAGACACCAGGAGATTCACAATGGAACCTGCTACCTATGTTCCGACAGAAAGGCACTGGACTAAGAGTACAGATAGAGACACAGTTGGAGGTATCTGGAAGGGGGAGGGATGACCAAGGTGGAAGTTTATTTTACCTGACTATGCATTTTCATTACACAGATTTTAGATTTCTTTCTTTCACAATGGAGGACAGAGGAGGTTGAAGAGAGAGAAAATGTTTTTCTTAATTTAATTGAGTGATTTGATTCTGTCACATAATGAATTTGTGTCCCATAATGAATTTGCCTGACATGGAATTAAATGAGGATGGCTTATTTTCTAATCCTTTATTTCTTTTGTCTAGGCCCCAATGTCACCTCCTTAAATGTCTTTACTCAATACTTATGAATGCAGAATTTAGTTTTTAATTATATTACTTATAAGCAATATTCCCATTGGTTGGAAAGGACAAGGTAATCAACCCCACTAAAGGGTTTTACACAAATTACAGGAAGATTTCTAACAATTAGATCTGTCTGCAAATGGAATACGCTTTCCTTAAGTTAGTTTACTGACACCAGACACATTTAGGCAAGACTAGATAACAATGTGTTGAACATCTTTTAGGGGGATTTGTACTTCAAGTAAGAGTTGAGCCATTTTTATCTCTGAGACATTCTTTTAAAATTTATGATATGATGATTCTATGAAACATATGCTTTTAATATAATGATCTATATATAGCATCTAAGTTGACTATGTGAGTAATAAGAAAATATAAATTTACTTAAGTGTAACTTTAACATTTAACTGTATAGAACTCATAGCTATGTGGTAAGAAAACTAAATAAAAATTCAGATAAAAATGGTTAATTCCAGGAAGAATATTTCAGCAACCACGGTTTATCAAATTGTTATAGAAAAAATGCAAATTAAAGCAACTCTGAAGTTCTACTTTACACACATTAGATTGACAAAGCTGACTTCTATCCCCCCCAAAAAAAAAACCCACTAAAAGTACAAGTCATAACCAATAACCAGATTCACTTCTTGACCTTTTTACAAAGGCTACTTCATTTATATCCTCTCCTATGGCTAATTAATAATTATAGCAGAAATGTGCATAAAGCTTTAGCCAAGGGCGATCCTTGGAGGGTAATTGTAAAGAAAGTCTGAATATTCTTATGCTGGTTTTATAGATAAGAAAACTGACTTTCAAAGAGGCTGTAAGACTTTTTTTCCCCAGTGGTCTAACTTCTAGAGAATATGTGATAGGACCAGAATTTCTCTGATAAAGCTTTTTCCCTCCATCTTCATCCCTCCAAATATAGGGGAAGCCAAGGTAGGTACCTCCTTATTTCTTAATCTTTAGGGATAACTTTCCCTTTAAAAAGAGACAAAATTATCCCTAGAACCCAGTTACTCCGGTTTTCCAGTCACCTAAAGGCAAAGAAAGGTCCCACAATGGACAGAATACCTCAGACTTTGTAGATTTCTAAAGAGCCCTCAGGACACCACATTCTTTACCATATCCTGCCCTCATGACCAAACACATTTGATGAAAAACTAGTAATTCCCACCTGGCTGCACCTCCCTAGACTTCTAGCATGCTCTCTGGAATCTCAACATTCTGCAAGATCATATCAACTCTGAAATTGATATTGCCTCAGCACCCCCTGGCCCTGGGCCCCCTTGGTACCTCTGCCAAGAAAAGCCCAAATGGGGTCATGAAATAAGATGGATGGAAATGACTGGACAACAAAAGATGAGCAAAATGATGGGGGGTTTTCAATGCACAACTAAAGGACAAATACTTTCTCACATATATATATTAAAGGACACGTTCTTTCTCCTTGAGTGTTTAAAAGATGACTTCCCTATTCTATTCCAAAGCCCTGAGCTGCTCCACTGGAGTGTTGGGCTCTAGGCTGTTATATTTGTCTATTTTGGCTAGGACTCAAAATATTAAGGTTCTTGTCTGATTTATGTGCCAATAGACTGGGAGATAAAGAGCCAATGACAGGCTGAGAACTCAGAAAATGCTAGAAGCAAACATCCCTAGCTGGCTGCTCTACTTTTCTCCATGAATTTATTCAGAGGGAAGAATATCATTTCAAAATCTGCTTATCCAATTACCCTGGGGTTAGAGTGCTTTGACAACAAAATCTATCACTCCATTCAGTATGACTGGCTGTGTTTTATTCCCAAGGACATGTGTAAAGCTTCCTAGGCAATGAATGGTAAAAAGCCTATTTAATTTCAAAATTTTAGTTTTCTTTTGAATACAAGTGTAGAGCAGGCAAAGGTCAGAGAAAGAGACCATCCAAAAGGTATTTCTGGTTTTGTTCTGGATCAAAGCACAAGTACCCACAAAGGACGGACATATTCAGCCCCAAACCAGAAGCACATGTGTACTATAGATTATCTTGACTCTTCAGGGAGCCATTCAGAAGGACTGGCTCTATTCTAAAAACTATGAGTGCTGAGATAACAGCAATGGTGTTTAAAAGCTGTTTGTATAAAATAAAATTAAAGAAAAAAAAGTAAAAGGCCTTCTTTTCAAAATTAATGATTCTTAGGTAAAGTGAATTATACCTCTAGATGGTACAATGGTACAGTGGGCATAATGTCAGTCTTGGAAGCTAGAAGACTGAAAAAAAAATAAACTTAGGAGGAAATAGTGAAGGCAGTGACCTTGCAAAAGCCTTACTCACCTAAATCCAATTCACTTGCATGTCATGGTGTCACCTTTCTGTTGTGAGGTCCTCTTTGAGAATGAAGGACAAACAAGAACAATAACAACAACAACAATAATAATAATAATACTGAACTTGACTGTCCAAAGAAAGTAACCAGAACTTTCCAAGTGTCAAGCATCATCAAACTGGAGCACAAAGAATTCACTAACATAGAGGAAACAGGTGGATAATAAAGGGCTGAAAATAATCTTACTCTCGTCTGAGTTGAAGAAGAAACAACTTATTGATCTGAAAAGGTTTAGAAGTCTTTTAAACTTCTAGAGAAATGAGAAAATGGGGTTAGTGCAGAGGAGAGACTTTTAGAAGGGTATAGAACAAGATTAGGAAGGTAGGGTGGATAAGGAAAAGACTTTTAGGCCTCATTTCTAAAATATATAGAGAATTGTCTCATATATATAAGAATTCAAGCCACTCTTCAATAGATAAGTGGTCAAGGGATATGAACAGACAATTTTCAGATGATGAAATTAAAACCATCTCTAGTCATATGAAAAGTTGCTCCAAATCACTATTGATCAGAGAAATGCAAATTAAGACAACTCTTAGGTACCACTACACACCTGTCAGATTGGCTAAAATGACAGGAAAAGATAACGATGAATGTTGGAGGGGATGTGGGAAAACTGGGACACTAATACATTGTTGGTGGAACTGTGAACGGATCCAAACATTCTGGAGAGCAATTTGGAGCTATGCTCAAAAAGTTGTCAAACTGTGCATACCCTTTGACCTAGCAGTGTTTCTGCTGGGCCTATATCCCAAAGAGATCTTAGAGGAGGGAAAAGGACCCACCTGTGCAAGAATGTTTGTGGCAGCCCTTTTTGCAGTGGCTAGAAACTGGAAACTGAAGGGATGCCCATCAATTGGAGAGTGGCTGAATAAATTATGGTATATGAATGTTATGGAATATTATTGTTCTGTAAGAAACAACCAGCAGGACGATTTCAGAGAGGCCTGGAGGGACTTGCATGAACTGATGCTGAGTGAAACGAGCAGAACCAGGAGATCATCATACACAGCAACAACAATATTACATGATGATCAATTTTGATGGACATGGCTCTCTGCAACAAAGAATTGTCTCAAACCAGTTCCAATTGTTCACTGAAGAAAACCATATACACCCAGAAAGAGGGACATGAAATATGGACCACAACGTAACATTTTCATGATCTCTATTGACATTTGCTTGCATTGTGTTGCCTTTCTCTGATTCTTTTTTTTTCTTGTAGATAGGATTTTTCTTGCATAACTTCTCAAGCATTTCAACATTATTAACATGTAGTGGACTTCCTGCCATCTAGGGGAGGGGAGGGGACTGGGGGTAAAATTTGTAATGGAAAGCTTTGTAAAGATCAATGTTGGGGAACTACCCATACATATGTTATACAAATAAAAAGCTTTAATAAAAAATAAATAAATCAAAAAAAAATCAAAAAAAAAGGAAAAGACTTTTAGAAGGAAAAATAAAATATGGATGAAAAGAGAGGCTGAAAAGGGAAAGAGTAAAACAGGGAAACAAGCAATTCTCCAATTGATAAATGGTCAAAAGATATGAACAGACTCTTTTCAGATGAAGAAATTAAATAGGCATATGAAAAAAAATGCTCTAAATCACTATTGATGAGAGAAATGCAAAGACAGACAACTCTGAGATACCACTACACACCTCACAGATTGGCTAAAATGACAGAAAAAGAAAGATAATGATGAATGTTGGAGGGGATGTGGGAAAACCGGGACACTGATACATTGTTGGTGGAACTGTGAATGGATCCAACCATTCTGGAGAGCAATTTGGAGCTATGCTCAAAAAGTTGTCAAACTGTGCATACCCTTTGACCCAGCAGTGTTTCTACTGGGCCTATATCCCAAAGAGATCTTAGAGGAGGGAAAAGGACCCACCTGTGCAAGAATGTTTGTGGAAGCCCTTTTTATAGTGGCTAGAAACTGGAAACTGAGTGGCTGCCCATCAGCTGGAGAACAGCTGATTAAGTTATCTTATATGAATGTTATGGAAAATTATTCTATAAGAATGTTCTATAAGAAATGAATAGCAGGATAATTTCAGAGAGGCTTGGAGAGACTTATATGAACTGATGCTGAGTGAAATGAACAGAATCAGGAGGTTACTGTATACGGCAACAAGATTATGTAATGATCAATTCTGATGGACATCACAATTCTCAACAATTATTTGATACTGGCTCAGAAATAGAAACAGGTATATCAATGGAATATAGTAGACATACAATTTATAGCAACAAATAAACATAATAGTCTTGTATTTAACATGTGTAAAAATAAGATTTTGAGATAATAATTCATTATTTGGTAAAAACTGTTGAGAAAACTGGAAAGCAGCATAACAGAAACTGACCATGGACCAATATCTTTTTTTTTTTTTAACTGAGGCAAATGAGGTTAAGTGACTTGCCCAGGGTCACACAAGCTAGGAAGTGTTAAGTGTCTGAGACTAGATTTGAACTCAGGTCCTCTTGACTTCAGGTCTGGTGTTCTATCCACTGCACTACCTAGCTGCCCTATGGACCAATATCTTACCCCAAAACAAAGTAAAAATGCATACGTGACCTAGCTGGAAACAAGAAAATTCGATGAACGTGGAAGATAATACTTATCAGATTCATGGAGGAGCAATCAATTCATGAATAAACAAGAGACAGGGAGCAAAGCTAGATGTAAAATGGATAATTTTGAATACATTAAATTATAAAGGTTTTGTACAAATAAAATAAATATGGCAAAGATCAGAAGGAAAGCAAAAAATAAAGGAGAAATTTTTATAGCAGTTTATCAGACAAAGGTCTCATCTAAAATACATAAAGAATTTTGTCAAATCTATGAGAATATGAATTATTCGCCAATTGAAAAATGGTCAAAGGATATGAATAGGTAGTTTTCTGATGAAGAAATCAAAACAATTTATAGCCATATATAACTGTAAATCTGAAAATCATTATTAATTAGAGAAAAACAAATTAAAACAGTGAAATATGCTAATCTTACTGGGAAACCTAGAATTAGAGTACAGGAAGTATTAGCTCACAGAGACAAAAAAAAAAACTCACAGAGAGCCAGCACTCCACATGTTTGAATTTAAGACAATATCAGTCAAATGATTAGTTGTATAGGGGAGAAGGGAAATATTTAAAACGCAGAATTAATCATCAGGGCACTGGTTAAATATCCCGCAAGTGGAGAAAGACAGAAGAAGCCATTCTTTTCTGAAGTTTCACTGCAAAAACCCAAGAGACATCTATGACCACTTATATATGTTGATTACATGAATCACTCAGAATATACAAATATGTATATATAACAAGGACATATCATATGAAAATGTACATTCTCATACACACATGCATCATTTTATAAGATAAGTACATAAGAATCCAATTCCAGATTCTAGAGTGCTGATTTACTTCTAGAGAGGAACTCTTCCCCCTCCCTGTTAAAAGATTCTCTCTCTGAACAAGCCCGAGATTGATGAACCTTCCTGTGATCATTCTCTTTATGATGTAATCTTGAAAAGAGCAGTTAGCATATAATGATTCTTCTCAATCCTACCCCTATTCTTCATCCCTCTTAGGTCTAAGTTGCTTTTTTATGCTAAAGATTAAAATAACACATGATATATTTAGTTCTCCCAGTCATTGGTTTCTTATCATTTTTGGCTAATAAATATTTTTGTGGCTAAATTGATCTGCACTTATACTAAGGAAACTGAGATGACAAGTTTTCCTTGTTAACATTTAAGTTGCAACTATTTTTTGCTAACATTTAATTTATAGTTATAAGCATCCCTTAATTGCCTTGCTAGTACTTAATTTCAACTTGGTGGACTTATTTATCATGGAAAAAATCAGTCTAGATAAAATTTCTGAAGCTATGAAGTATATAGGAGTATTTATTTTATGAAACTATAGCAGTATATAGTGCCAGCTATCAAATAAAAAAAATGAAAAGAGAATTAGCAGCATAGTAAAAAAGGAACAAAACTTTACTAAAGAAAATAATTCCTTGATAATCATAATGGGCCAAATGGAATCTAGTGATTCCATGACTCATCAAGAAATAATAAAACAACATCAAAAGATGAAAAAAAAAAAAAAGGAGAAAATTACAAAGATCTCATAGGAAAAAAAAAAACTCATCTGGAAAACAGATTGAGAAGAGCTAGTTTTAGAATCATTGGGCTAAAAAGAGATCATCAAAGAGGGAAAAAGGCCCACTTGAACAAAAATATTTGTAGCAGTTCTATTTGAGATGGCAAGGAATTGGAACATCAGTAGATGGATGACCATCAATTGAAGAATGGCTGAAGAAACTATGGTATATAAATGCAATGGAATACTATTGTTCTGTAAGAAATGATGAATAGATTGATTTCAGAAAAGCCTAGAAAGATTTACATAGAGTTAAAATTAGGGCTGGAGCAGAACCTATTATGCTTCAGAATATGTGAATTGGCTTTTGGTTCATAACAAGTGAAAAAGATACATGTAGCTACCCATGTATATAGTGCTTTTTCCTCAAAACTGTCAAAACTGAAAGATTTGAGACAGAATGAAAATATGTACAGTAGTAGGGATACTACAGAGGGAGAGACTATGGCTTTTCTATTAGAAAAAAATAACAATTTTAAGCATAACACATTATTGGAATCCGCCCCAGTCTTAATTAAGGTCACCAACATTTTGGAGTTTGCAATGAACCAAATATGCAAATAAATCAAGCACTGCTTAATCAGATCTCAAGTAATCAGAATATCAGAAGGTTTGTAGGGGTAGAATAGAAAAGACAATAGGGTGAGGAGAGTAAAATATTGCATTCATTAAGTACAAAGTGGAGTCCATGTTTCCATTCCTCATAATACATGCAAGTTTCTGCTGGGCCAATGGCAAACTTGATAAAGAAAAATAAGGGGACCTGCTTGCTGGACTTTATGAATTTTGTAGGAAACTAAAACTTCCCTCATATTTTTGCTACAAGCACAGAATTCAGAAGTAGTGGGGAAAAATTGCCACTTTGAAATAAGAAAATAGAGTCATGATAGTTCAGGAATAACGGGAAAAGGAAATTTTATACAAATTGCTGGAAGTCAAGTGAAACATCAACACTGGGATCAGAAGTAAAGTTCTAAGAAGCCAGTGTAAAACAAATTCAACCAGAAAACTGGTCATCATTTGTTAAGGCTGCTATAGAGGAAATTCATTTATGATACTGGGGGTTGGATTAAAAGACCATAAAAGGTCTTTTCCATCTCTGAAATTCTATAACGCTAAAACAACTCAAACTAAAAACACAACTGAATTCAAACATAAAGGAAGCAAAATCTTAAAATATTTGAGTCTGATAACAACTTATAAAAAATGGGCAAATAAAAAAAATAAACTTTTCAAATTCTGATAGAAAACAAAATAGATCATTTAACCTGATTTATGAAGTCTCTCTCTCTGAAAAGAAACGTGCCATACGATGGAGTATCATATGTAAATATATTACTGTAAAGCATTTTGTGAGTTTAGAAACATTGCTTTATTTGATGTCTTCCAGATTCTCTTCCTTCATATCTTACAATAGAGACATTTTTGGCTTCATGTACTTCCCCTCTAAAGTTTCCTTCCAACAACTTGTACATATCTTCTATGTACCTATGTATGTTCATATTGTTTCATCCATTAGAATAGGAGTTCCTTGAAAGGACCATTTTTGCCTTTATAGCATTTAGACTTTCCATTTGGCAAATGGGAGTTATATGGTAGCAGAATAAAAGGATACAATTTTTCCTCTCTCTAATCAAAAAGTACACAAAAGTCCCAATATTCACGATTACATAAAGAGGAAGCCCTTTACTAAGCTGGTACAGAGAAAAAAAAGACACAACCATACAGAAGATTTTTTTATATCAAGATTTTTACTCTAAACAGTTATTTTATAGGGCAAAACTTGACCCATAGTATTCTCAAAAGAAGATGGGAACCTTCATCTCGGATAAACACTAAATACTGACAATGACAAAGACACAGAATTGAGGAGCTGGAAGAAATTAGTAGGATTGCATTTAATAAATTGGAAAACCATTTCAATGACTCCAAGATATTCATTGTCATAAAAACTCTTCTGTTTTAATACCAATATCCTCCTGGTGATGGCTATTGGCCAGAAACTACCACAAGCTTAGAAGAATCAAAACATCAAGTTAATTGGTTTCCTTTGTTACAGGGGAAAATGTAATTCCTGGAACAGGAGGGAATATATCTAGAAATATTGTAACATTTTTTTAGAAAGGTAACCAAAGCCTTTTTTTCATTACAAGTAATTCAAAGGGCAATGGAAAGACCCATGGGTAGATCTGGGAGTTTATCAACAACAATTTGTACAACAAGGAGCAGTTAATATAAAAGATGCCATAGAAGACAAGTGTAAGTGGAAAAGGAAACCAGTCAGTCACTTAGTAAAAATGGGAGGCAACAGATGGGATGTGCAAGTGTTACACTGGAACCCCCGAGACACTAAAAACATGAAATAGAGGTCTCCAGGACATTGAGTGCATCTTCCATGAAGGATTTATGGAAATGTCAGATATGGTCAATGTAACAGTTTTGTTGAACTGCTTTTTTTCCCCTCCCTCTCTTTTTTTTTCCATCTTTGTATAACAAAGGGGATGGCTTTTGGGTAGGGGAGTATGAAGGAATATACAATATTCAGAAAGAAACATAAAAACAAAAGATAGCAATAAAAATGGGAGAAATATTATTAAAGGATTTATGAAAAGATTTGAATAAGAATTACAAGAAATGATTACGCATGGAAAGACTGGGATGCATCCGGGGAAAGAAAATCCATATTAATGAAATAAAAAATTCATCAAAATATCAAATAAAAAGGCCCATTAATCAACAACCTATAAAATCAACATCACAGAAAGGAGTATTCTAAGGACACACTAGTACAAAGCTCAGCAACAGCAAGAAGCTATAGATCCCCAGCCCTTTTTCTTAGCTAACAATCACACTGTATATTGTTGCAAACTGTTCTTTAAATTTAAAGTGTTCATATTGTTCTGCTTAGATCATGTACATGCTTTTATAAAGCTGTGGTTAATGCATTCCCAAAGTGTGGAGCTTGACATTTTGGAAGTATGGAAGTGCTTAAAACAAACAGAATACTAAATTTACTCATCGAGCCAAGCTATAGATTATGAAATACCCTTAGAGAATTTTAGATTACTCCCTATCCAATAACAGAAGAGTTAAATGTTAAACACTGGGTTTGGGCAAAACCAAATGTGGCTCATTTCTCCAGAGTTCCTTTTCCCACCCCACCCCCACGAAGATAGGGTAAAAGCTAAATATTAAAGAACATTTTATAATTGTACAAATGGTGGTTGGGTTAGTCTTGCAAGATGATATTTCTCAGTGATATAATCCAGGCTAAAATGTGGTAGATAAAATCCTACTGAGAAGAAAAAACCATCCTTATCAGAAGATCACCATTTAAAAATGCATAAAGGGGCAGCCAAGGTAGTTCAATGGATAAATGGATAAAAATGGATAAAAAAAAAAACTGGCCCTGGAGTCGGGAGGATCTGAGTTCAAATTTGATTCAGACACTGGACACTGCTAACTGTGTAACCATAGGCAAGTCACTTAATCTCAATTGCCTCACCAAAAAAAAAAAACTCAAAACAATATAGAAACATACACAGCATTGGCCTAATACAATGTACTGGCCTACTATGCGCTCAGTGATAATCCCAGAAATTCATTATCTAACAATGATGCAGTAGAAATAATCATAGCACAAATTTATATAGCACCAAGCACTTTAATTATAATCACAGAATTTGAAAGTCAAAAGGGGTCTTAACTAGGACCTAATACAATCTATAACCAAAAGGAATTTTTATCATAACACTACAGGACAAGTGGTCAACCAGCCTCAGCTTTTGAGGGCTTCCAAGGACAAGTAATCATAACTGAACATAGGGTAGACAAGTCTGAGCCTCCAGATGCTGCACTGCTCTCTGGGACAAAACATCTAATGGTCAGGAAGTTTTTCCTGACATCAAGCTTCTCTGCAACCTCAAACCATTGCTCCTGACTCTATCTCTCTCAAAACAAATAAATCTAATCCAGCACATCAATTGGGGAATGGCTGAATAAGTTAAGGTATATGAATCTAATGCAATATTATTATTCTATAAGAAATGATGAGCAGGATGATTTCAGAAAAGCCTATAAAGATTTACATGAACTGATGCTGAGTGAAGTAAGCAGAACCAAAAGAACATTATACATGGTCACAAGATTACATAATGATCAATTGCGATGCATCTGGCTCTTCTCAACAAGAAAGTGATTCAAGACAACTCCAATAGACTTGGGATGGAAAATGCTATCCGCACCCAGAGAAAGAACTATGGAGACTGAATGTGGATCAAAGCATAGTATTTTCACCATTAAAAAAAATATATATTGTTAGTTGTTTGTTTCCTTGGATTTTTTGTCTTTCTTTCTCATGTTTTTTTCCTTTTGATCTGATTTTTTTTTTCTGCAGCAGGACAACTATGGAGATATATTTATAAGAAATGTATGTTTTAACCTATACTAGATTGCTTGATGTCTTACACAAGGGGGAGGGAGAGAAATTTGGAATGCAAGGTTTTGCAAAGGTGAATATTGAAAACTATCTTTGTATGTATTGGGAAAAGTAAAATACTATTAAAAAAATAAGTTTAATCCATCTTCCACACAGTATGCCATTATTACTCTTATTTTACAGATAAGGAAACAGAATCTCAGAGGTTAAATAACTTGTCCACAGTTCCAAAGCCTATAATTTTCTAAGGTAGCATTTGAACCCAAGGGTTCCCAACTCCAAGCCCAGTGAACCATCTATTTTTCCATTGAATCTGAAGTCTAAGGATTTGGGTTCAAACCTAGGTTGTTCCACTTGCTACTTACATGAATTTATGCAATGAACTTAAGTGGGTAGTATCTCAGTTTCCTCATATAGAAAACAAAATAAAGAGATTGGATCATGAAGTCTCTAGAAATCTATATCATGTGATCAGTATTTTTGACAAGATGCTCAGGTTTATTTATAACTCAAAGAAAATAAGTTAGGGGTAATGTCAAAACATCTTTTAAATGATGCAGTAAAATGTCAACAGTGAAATTAAAATGTGCATTATGCTCGGTTAAAGAAAACCGAGTCTTGTATTCTCCCCTCCACATCTGTTTGTGCTTAAGCAGTTTCTGTGACACTAACATTCACTAGAAACTGTCAGCTGAAGAAAGAGGAACATAAGTTACTCTTGGCAATCACTGCCCCACACACTAAGCTGCAATATCAATGGCTTTCTTATTTTTAAAGTAGTATTTGTACTTTTCTGATAACTATAATGGCAGAGAATTCTGGATTCAGAGCTGGAGGGGATGTTAGAAGCCAATGAGCTCAATTCTTTTATCAATGGGTGACAAATTGAGGTTGAGAAGGGATATGCCTTGCCCACCAAGATTTATCAAATAGATGTAAGCCTTGGGTCCCATAAGGGGAAGATGAGAAATAAAGCTTTAGACCCATTCAAATAATACAGAAGCTTCTTTTTCTCCTTTTTATTTTCATCATTTTGTGTCTGTATTCATCTTCATCTTCCTCCTCCTCTACTTCATCTCCTTCCCCTTTGTTTGTCTTCCTATTCCTCTTCTCATTAATGTGTTATTTCTGTCAGGCTCCTGCCCCTAATGAGAAGGAAGAGCAAGTGGGCACAAAATGGTGTTGGTGATCATGAGTGATAGAAAGGTCAAGGAAGAAAATGCAGAATGAGAGGGGAGAACACCATTCAAACTAAGATACAAGTAGGTAAATAGAAAGCCTAGGAAAGTCACAAAGGTTCTATGGGTTAGACCAGAACAATGGCAACAATTATGAGCACCAGCATAATGACTCTCAATCCTAAAAGCAAGAGTTTTCATCACCATAACCCTGTAAGGTATATTATGCAAATTTTCAGTAGTCCCATTTTACAGATGCTTAAGAAAAGGCACAGGGAAGTGAAGAAGAAACTATACTCAGTTCTCCTAGTTCCAAGATCAATCATCTTTCCAGAACAACCAAACCGAGGAGGAAAAGCTCCAAATCAGAATTTAAGTAAAGAAAAATCTGGGCCAAAATTAGGAACTCTCAAAGGAAATTATTACACAGGCTTATGGTAGGATGTTATGAACTGAGCCTGACACTGGAAGGTCCAAAGCCAGTGATGGTAGGCCATACCAAAGGTCAGAAAAAATGGCACAAGTTGCTGATGAAGGAAGCACACAATATCAGCGAAAGACATTTTATCCCATTTGAGCCAAGTTTAGCCCTAGATCAAGAAACAGAAACATATCTGTAGGGCCACCACAGTTTATGGACTGAGTCTATTCAGCTTCTTGGAAGTGAAGGAAGATGTCCACACAAAAGGGGAAATACACCACAGCAATATGGAATAATGGAATGGAGCTGCCTCAGTCCACTCATCCTCCTCTGACCCCCCCCAAAAAAAAATTCCAATGTTAGTGATAGTTTGAGACTACAATGCTACACCAGCAAGGAGATACTATTGTCTTCTCAGTTATAGAAAAAGATAAACTTCAGATTCACATCATGAAAATATCAGTCTTCCAATTATAAAAATAGAATGTTAAAATGTCATTTATTTATTCTCATAGAATATGAGAAGGAGGAAAGACACTGAAAAAACTTATTGTCTAGCTATCAGTCTATGTTCCCTCTCAATTCAAAGACTAACGGAAAGTCTACCATACTACAGGATGCTTCCCAGAGTCAGAAGATTGGTGGCTGGGGATTCAACAAAGATCTAAAAGCATTAATAGAACTAATAAAGGCAGCTTTTTGGAGAAAAACCTGAATTGAGTTCCACAGATTACCTCCTAGTTTATCTTCTTGCCTCAAGCACAGCCAAAGCTTTTTGTGGTCCACAGTAGCCTTTTTCTGCAGCCCCCATATCAATAGGAGCCTTAGCAGTTCCGCTACAATTCCACAATCTGGTCTTTGAATTTGTAATTTTCCTTCTACCTTTTGTTCCTGTCTTTCAAAATCTGAGATCATTATCGTCTTATCTCCTTCATCTCCTCAGGTGGCTCCCTTTTTCTTTGTGATTGGAACATTTGGTCCAATTCTCAGAATTTAAATTTTGAGATCCTCTTTTCTATAGTCTTCCATACTCAATTCATTGGAACACAACTTTCTGTTTTTTTTTTTTTGTTTGTTTTTTTAACTTAAAAAGCTCAACTTTCTTAAAACTGAGAGTACACTTCAATGCACAGAATTTCTCTCCTTGTTTTTCACAATCCCTTAATGACAGTCACTTTCAATTCTACTACTAGTCAGTTCCTCTTTGTTGGTCAGAATTAAGTTCCCCTCCTAATCTGTTTGACCTTGTGAGAAAGGAAAATTTTTGCAAGGCAACTCAAGGTTTTATCAGATGGTCTGCTTTTAATAAAATGAAACTTCTAATAAATTCTGGATACCCAAAGACCCACATAATTACCATATTATATATCTCTGCCAGTTTCATGATCTGTGTCAGGAACTCCTTATCCATTTTTTCTATCTTGCCAGGCAATCTATGGTACATTCCCTCCTACCATGAAATAATTTGTTACTCCCTTTATCTGCACCTAATCACTCACCATCATGTTCTATTTTGGCATCGTACAGATACTCCGATATAATGGAAAGAAAAATGGATTTGGAATCCAAAAACCGGGACCCAAGTCTAAGCTCTGCCAGTCTGTAGCTTTGGGACCTTAGGCAAAGCACAACTTCCCTAAGCCTAAATTCTTTCCACTGTAAAATGGGGCTAATAAGAAATACCCTATTTAGCTCACAGAAAACCACTGTAAACTTTTGAGTTCTATAAAAGGATGATTTGCTACCAAGTCTTAAGAAGGAGTACTTACTTCTTTGTGCCAAAAATCACAAGCTCTCTATGGTCAACACATTGTGTTAGTTATAAACATGTGAACCATCCAGTACCATTCAGGATGACCTAACCAATTATTTTTGCCCAAGGGCAACTTCACTATTGTTATTCTTATTTCTATATTATAGCTAAAGTCCTCCAAAATTATAGCATTTTCCCTACTTCTCTTCCATTTTTAATTGTACTCTTAAGGTAGGTAGGTATTGGGAAATAATGACAGGAAATATTACTAATGTAGGGATTATCCTACAAATCAAGTGCACTTTTTGTTTAACAAATGATTTCCAATAATTGTATATAGGCCTTCCCCACCTCAATTTCACAGTTTTCTCTTATATGAATATGCTCAACAAATGCAAATGAGATTACTAATCAAAGCATCTAGATCATTCCCATTTCAAGTAACTTAATAGAGAGAACTTTACCTAAACGGACCTCCTCAGACAATATCCTTGGAAGTCAAATTGGGGGGCGGGGCAGCTAGATGAGGCAATGGATAGAGCCCCAGCCCTGAAGTCAGGAAAACCTGAGTTCAAATCTGGTCTCAGACGCTTAACACTTCCTAGCTGTATGACCCTGGCAAGTCACTTAACCCCAATTACCTCAGAAAAAAAAAAAAGAGTCAATTTGAGAATCTACTCTTACATGCTCCATGCATATCCTTAGACAAGACTCGGTGTAAACCTCAGTTTCTCCTTCATCATAGTGAATATGAATGGAAGTAATATGTGTGAAGCATTTTGCAAACTTTAAAGCACACTATAAAGGTCAGCTATTATTATTATAGTGGTACAATGAGGTTGCAATTTGTTTTTATAAATTTAACTTCAGGTGATTTAATTATTCTAATCTATGTAAAAATATCTAGAAACCTTAGATGATATTGTCAGTTGAATTCCTATGAGCAAAAAATTCTAATCATTAAACATCTTCACTGTTCCAAACATCTTCATAAGAAAAGCAAGTATTTTAAAGTAGCTATTGACTAGTTAAATGTTATTTAAACTGTTTTAAAATGTCTCATTTTAAAATATATGCTCAATGTATGAGTTCTAGTTTACCAAAATACTGTTCCAAACTTACATACACAAGAGAAATGTAAAGCCTTCCAAGAATGCAAAAGAAAAATAAACTGAATCCAGGAAGCCATCAAAATATAAATCAAGCTGCTCAAATACATATGATTAAGAAAATAAAATATTTTGTGAGAGGGGAATTGAAAGTGAACTGCAGAGAACATAGCTGAAAAGTGAAAATGCTATTTTTTTAAGTATTTACAAATTTATGTGTATTCTTTTGCTTTGTTTAAATCAGCAACCCTACAAAGGGGTTCACTGACCTCTTAAACTCATGCTTCCCCTTCCCAGCTCTTCTTTTCAAAGCACATTTGTTCATTTTAACTGCCTTTTTGAGTACATGGAGGAAACTGAGAGGGGGAAAGACACATACTGGCATGGAAAATGAGTAGGGGAGTAAGTAGAGTTGAAAAAGCCAAGAGATAATGGGATAGGATTTCTCTAAAGGATTACACAGAGGAAGAGGAAGAGGGACAAAAGGAGGAAGTAGAGAAGGGAGAGGAGGAAGAAGAAGAAAAAGGAAGAGGAGGAGGAGATTATGGCAGGTAGTGATGGTAATGAAAATGAAAGAGATAGAATTGAGTTGATAATGTATACTTGGCTTCATTGAGTCAAATGTTCAAGGGTCTGCTCACATGCCATCTCCTATGACAATCTTTTCCTGACTGGATCACAGTGCTTGTGAAGTTTTCTCTTTCTCCTCTTCAAATTATTGCACATATGCTGATTTATTTAAATGTTGGATCCCTCCAAGAGAATGTAACACTCTTCTTCTTGAGGAGAGGAACCCATGATCACTAAGTCAAAAGCAAAAAACAACCACCATATATGGAAACAAACCCCCAAAGTCCTGAGACCTTTCAGAACCCAGTTCTACTAGTTAATAGCTTAGTAACCTTGAACAGCTCACTTGATATTTTTAAACATCAATTACCTCCAATTTGACAAGTGTAAAAATAATGCTTAATCTCTCTTGTGTGATATAATGGTTTTTGAGACTTAAATGAGAATGATGTATAAAAACCATATGATATCATACGAATGAAAGATATCTTCAAAACTATGATCTTATTTTCTTATCTTTTCCTGGACCAGGTTAAAACAAAAACTCTCTGACCCCTATATAAACCTCTTCCAGGGTCTCCCGACCTTTGGATTGTTTTTGACATCCAGTCCTACTATGGGACTGTTGCCCCCAATACCAAGACTATTGATTCTATTCTCTGACTCATCCCCAAATTTCTACTGGTCCTAACTCCTGCCCAGACTACTTTTTCTACTTTTTCTATCCCAGTGTGATACATGTGGTAATAGGGAAAGGACATACTAGCTCTAAGGCACTGGAGCAAAAATTGAAGAGCATGTGAGCCATGAAAGGAACTGTCACCATCAAAAATACAAGGAAATTCCAACTTCCTACAACCTGCCCATACACAGGTATGCCTCAGCTCACTGGCTTAGAAACACTACCTTCCTTGGCTTTTGATCTTGGCTCTCTTATCAGTGACCAACATTCACAGATTCACAGACAGAATCCGGACTTTTTATTGGCCTTTAAAAAGGAATGACAAAAGCCTAATGATCAAATCCTGGAAGTAGCATCCAAAAGGACTGAGCCCCTTCCAGTGTCCACTTTGCTTCTTTAGGTGACTCCAGAGAATTCCACCTTTTGTTTGAATGAATAATTGTTTCCACTTAAATCATGTGCACTCGTAGCATAATAATTCAGCTCAGGGACTTTACAACATAGAGACCATAAGCCATTTCAAATCTTTAAATGAGAAAAAGATTCTATAGCTCCCTTGAACATTCCTTGCCAAGCAGAGATCCGTGACAGGGCAGCAATGTGCAACCAATTACACAACCAGATTGACTACCCTTCAATTCTTTCTCTCTAAATTTCTATAGACCAGTGAACAAAAATTATTTTTGAAAAAAAAATCTTTTAAACTTTTCAATCCTTTATCAAGATATAGAACTTAAGCAACATCTGGCATGTAAAATTTTCATTTAAATCTTTCAAGTGGTTCATTTTTCCTCAGCTTTAAGAAAAGAACCCTGTTTTATTTCACCACGCCAGCCATAAATTATTCATTAATTCTGTTTGCTAAACCCATAACTGAGCCCAGATGTTTCTTCTGGAGAGCTATATCTCAAAAATATAGCAATCTGCAAGGGGTGGAGGGACAGGTCTTTCTCCCAAATAAGATGCAGTGTTTATTTGAAAAGAACAACACAGTGAAACTTTTTCAGAGATGGAGCACAGAGGTAATTAAAGGGATGGAAACTGTCTTATAGGATTAATATTAACTTCAGCTCCAGAACACTGGTCTCTTCCTCCTCCTCCTCTTCTTTCTCCTCTGAAATGCAGCAGGAGGTTCCATCCTAAAGCATTTAAAGGAAAGCAGTCTCCACTTGCCACACAATGAGTAAATATTTATGTGGTGTTTAAAGACACATCTTAACAAGATAAAGCCAAAGAATGTTATTTGTAATTGAATTTTAATTCAAATCAGCATTTCTGAATCACTTCTCAAAAAAAGAAGGTACTGTTTACATTAATAGCTTGAGGTTTTATAAAATTTTAAATACCAATGAACTGGGAGTAAACAGAATACTGTGAACAATAATTCTTTTGGATTAAAGAAGATCTATGTAATAAAGGAATTAATTCAGGCCATGTTTTATTTTCTGTAACACTATGAAAATGAATCTCTCTGTCAAAGGAAAACAATGAACACTTTCCTCACTCATCAAACAGAAGCCACTGGTGTATCCATGTATGCTAACTACTTTAAAATACATGAAGGTCTATTCCCTTGGGAGGAGGAGGACAGAATTTTTCTCCTTGAACTCCTTAGGAACAATGAATAGGTATTGTAAAGAGGCAGATTCAGATTTAATGTAAGGAAAAACTTCCTACCAATCAGAGTCATCCAAAAGTGGAATGGACTGCCTGAAGAGGCAGGGATTACCCTTCACTGAGGACTTCAAAAAAAGGCTGAGTGACTGCTTCTTAAGAGATGGGGTAATAGAATTCCTGCAGAGGTAAAGGTTGGGCTAGATGGTTTCTTTGATTCCTTTCTATGGCTCAGAGAACTGCAGCCAGCTCCCTGACTCTATTCACGACCTCTAGGCATCCCAGTGCAATGATTGGAGGTAGGTGAAACAAGTGGACCTTAGTATTATGACATGCAATGGTAGCAAGCTAACCTGGATTGAACAGCAGCCTATATACAACTGTCTGCAGAAGTAGGGAGCATCACTATGGAGTCAAGATGGATCTGAGAATGGAAAGCAGAGCCAAAAAGAGCAAAGATGAGCTAGGGAATAGGGCCAATCCTAGACTAAGAATCCACATGGGACAGAGGAATTGCTGCTTTCAGCACATGCTGCAAATGCTCTAGATAAGCCAGAAATCCAGATGGACAGAGAGAGAACTAGCTCAGAGTTTCATTTTATTTTCATTCTTATCTGTTCGTTTTGGTTGGCCAATGAGAGTTTTTTTTTTTAACTGTTTTATAAAGAGAAAGTAGAGAGCATTTTTTACAAGGATTACATCAGGGATCATTTTTAACTATCAGTGTTTATATCATAATTGGAAACTTTTACTTCGTTAAGTGTTTTTCATGGACAAACATATCACTTACTCTTTGGCAGTAGTATCCACCTGTTTTTCATTTCAATGTATTTTCCTCTCCCTGCCCCCCATTTTCTTAAAAGGTTTTGGATTTTTTTAAATAGAAGTATATACAAAGGATCCTGCCCCCCATTTTCTTAAAAGGTTTTGGGTTTTTTAAAATAGAAGTATATGCAAAGGAAGCTGTGATTTGTTTTAATATCTCTTTTCAAATGAAATTTTAATGTAATCATTTTCTCAGGCCCCTTTTCCTCTGGCTTCAAGTATCCTACTCTCAGGTCTCCCTAATTAAAAAATGCATTAAAGGATATGAAGTTAAAGGATGGTTAAAGGATATGAAGACAATTTTCAGATGATGAAATTAAAACAATCTATAGTCATATGGAAAAAATGCTCTAAATGACTATTGATTAGAGAAATGCAAATTAAAACAATTCTGGTATACCATCTCACATCTCTCAAATTGGCTAAGATGACAGGAAAAGATAATGATAAATGTTTGAGGGAGTGTGGGAAAATTGGGATATTAATGCATTGTTGGTGGAGTTGTAAAATGACCCAAACATTCAGGAGAGCAATCTGGAACTATACCCAAAGGGCTATAAAACTGTGCATACCCTTTGACCCAGCAGTATTGGGGAAAGGACCCACATGTGCAAAAATGTTTGTAGCAGTTCTTTTTTGGTAACAAAGAATTGGAAAATGAGTAGATGGCCATCATTTGGGGAATGGCTGAATAAGTTGTGGTACCTGAAAATAATAGAATATTATTGTTCTCTAAAAAATGATGAACAAGCTAATTTTAGAAAAGCTTGGAAAGATTTACATGAACTGATGCTGAGCGAAACAAGCAGAACCAGGAATACATTGTACACAATAACAACAAGAATGTGTGATCCTCAACTATGAAAGACTTGGTTCTTCTCAGTGGTTCAGTTATTCAAAGCAATCTCAATAGACTTTGGACAGAAAATGCCATCTGCATCTAGAAAAAGAACTATGGAGATTGAATGTAAATCAACAGATGTTATGTTTACTTCTTTTTTTTCTGTGTTTTTTTTTCTCTCCCATGGTTTTTCCTTTTTGCTTTGATTTTTCTCTCCCAACATGATTCATTAAAAAATATGTATTAAAAATAAATAAATAAAATAAGAAACATAAAATATATAAATTATTTTATAAACTATAAAATTATTTACATAATATGTGTACATTTTACATAAATCTACACATACATATGAGCTCACCTTACTCCCACTATCATAAATAAGCCACCACTTATCAAAAATAAAGAACAATCTATACTTCTTTTCATGGCCAAATTCTTGGTTAAGACAATTAGTTGCCTGAATTTAATCAATGCCTGTCTGCTGGCCAAAGTAGCTTGTGGATGGACAATTCTATGAAAATTAAGGATACTAATTAGCATCTTCTTGGATGATTTCTCTTTATACCTCTGGGGCCTTCTCTCTACCCTCAGATATTTTGTATGACCACTATAAGCTTCAAGATCCTCTAACTTTAGATTTCACAAAGACATTCACTTTTAATCTGGCAAGGGGAACAAGACAGGAATAAAGAACAATAAAAGAGCTTCTAAGAAACCAGTACAAATAAAGGGCAGCTAATGGGTCCAAGAGCCCTCAAAGGGGAAAGGAGTGGAGTGAGTCTCCTGACAGAGCAGAGCAGAGCAGGAAGACCTGCATGGCGCCATTGGCTCCCATTTCTGTTGAACAGAGCAGGAAGGCCAGCATGGTGCTATTGGCTCCAGTTCTACTTATATACAGCTGACTATCCTTCCTAATTGTCATTCCTTCCCTGTCCATTAGTCATGAATTCATTTCCTGAGTCTTCTCTCTATCTCCTCTTTAACTTCTACACAAATATCCACTGTAAGCTCATTCACTCACTAGATTTCAGTGAGTGCAGACATTTGGAGTCCTATGGTATCACTACCTCTAGAGTATCTCTCTCACCTAAAATGTGCTGCTGACACCTAAACTAATGGAAATTAAGAAACTTTTCATTATAACCCAGAAAAAAGAAAAGGGGGGGGGGAGTAGAAAAGAAAGCAGAGATGGAGAAGAACCTCATTAGCCTGAATATATTCCCCTGAAGTTCTTCCCAGACATAGGATCATGGAAGACTTATAACACTATTATTAAAGATCACTTCAATCTTAGGGTACTTTTTCCATTGTATGGGAGGCCCTACCAATCTCTAAAGGGTCAGTTTGCTTTGGGCAAAGCAAAATTCTATACCTGCACTCCAAAAAGTCAATTATATTAATACAGAAAGAACAAGGCAGAAGAGTCATTCGTGTGAAAAAGGCTTGGCATCTTACCAAATATCAAGCTTGATTTAAATCAATAGTGTTACATGTCAGCTAAAAAAGGAAAAATAACAATCATCCAATGAGGCTACTAAGCACGATGCACTGATAGAAGCTTAGTATCCACCATGAGGAAGACAACGCATCTGATTTATTCAGCCCTCTCATTCTGGCCACCACAATGCCAAGCTGAAATATAACCTTAGGAGAGTGGTCAAGATGTTGAGAAGACTAGAATCTATAACATACAAGGAGAAATTGAAAGATATGAATGCGAAATATGTGAAGAACTGAAGACTTTTTCAGCATACAATATTCTTGGCCTGGCAATTTCTTACATTAATGCAAACTTATCTAAGACTTGCTGGTAAACTGCAAGGAGGAAGCAAAGGTTCAAATGTTAAGTAACTTGTCAAGGACCCTACAGGGAATAATATCAGAGACTGAATTTGAATCTAGTTCTTCCTGTCTCCAAACTTGGTATTCTATCCAATACACAAAGCTGTGCTAAAAACAAAGGGCATCTTTAGCCAGGAGAGAAGACTCAGCGGGAGAATCTAATAGTATCAAGCATGGGGAAGACTATCACATGGAATAAGCAAGAAGTCAATACCGTTTACTCCCAGAGGCCAAAACTCAAAGATCAAAAGTCCAGAGGTCGATATTGGCCCAATATAAGGAAATACTCACAATAATGCTATGGAAAAAGCAGTATGAGGTTAATTTCCCCTGTCACCAGAGGTCTTCAGGATGACCACTGGTAATGACACATTAGAAATACTTGCCATTTAGTTATAAGATAAGCGCAACAGTTCTGAGGATGGCAGCGCTTTCTAGACTACAATTCCTGTTTCCATGTCAGCTTTCACAGTCAACATCTGGGAAAGCAATTTCTATAAAAAGAAGACAGCCATTTCCCCCAAAAGCCAACCAATCAATACCACAGGATGGTTAAGTCAGCCTAGCTAAAGCACTAAGAGACTCTCAGAGAGATGGGCAGCACCTACCAGGTAAGCCAAACCACAACCACCACCTTGGTTCCATCTCCCCTCAGATCTTGATGTAGACAATTTAGCACTAGGAACCCAAGAGCCTTGAGAATAGCAATGCTTCTAGTCCAGTATCCACAGACTTCAGCCTTGGAAGCCACTCTTGCCAAGGCACAGCCTGGAAATTGCTTCTGTAGAGGCCGTAGCCATACCCACTGAACACTCAGAATAGGAAGTCCATACCACCAAAGTCTATGACATTGTCAAATGGTTCAATATCAGAAAATGAGATGATTTTGTCCAAGAAAATGAGTTTAAAGGAGAAGCATTGTTATCTGATTTTTTTGTACTCTAAACCTGCCACATGTAGCCTCACCCATCTGAATATGAGTTCTTTAGAAGAGAATGTCCTCCTTTCCTTTTTGCACTCCCACCCCTTAGGACAGTGTCTCCTGCTTACTGAATGTTGCTTCAATGCATTTTTCTTTCATTCATTTATTCAGGTTGGCCTAGATGATCTTTAAAACACTTTTGAATTTCAGATTCTGCCCCCTTTCAGCAAATGGAATTTCTCAGATCCATCTCTTCTTTTCCATTTACATGAACAAAACCTTAACTGAATTTCTAACTGCTTTGGGTCTACAAACCACTCCAATAGCTTCTAAATTGGACTAATTTCAGTGGCATTAATCTGATCTGTTATAACAGTAAGAATTCTTCTCCTTTCACACTAGATTTAACTCCCTATTTAAACCAAAAGAGACTGTAAACTGTTTCTCATATAAAATCAAAAGTATGGATCATATCATTCAAGACAGTCTACAGATTGTTCAGACCACTTATATTGGAGATAAGAAAGGGACCAAAATCAGACAAGATAGATAAGAGTATTTGCCTGGATTATCTTTATTGTCTTTCAGAGTCCTAGAAATGATCTGGAAATTAGTATCATTTAGTATTGTGTCTTTTTACCATTAACATGGACAGTCAAATTCTGTCTCTCTTTCTCTGTAAAACCATTAGTTTCTTCAGATCATTCCCCTGACCAAGAACCCACAATGGCTTCCCCCTGCCTATGTGATCCTGCAGAACCAGCTTAAAGGCTCTCAATGATCTAGCCCTACTTTCTCTATCCCATCAATGTTCTCCTCAAGCTGGTCTGTTTCCTTCCTCAACTTTATACTTCTACGGGTTTTTGCTCAACCTGTTCCTTTCCCCTACCCTACCCACTACCCCAAAGAGCCATTTCCCTCACCCTTAAGTTGAATTTATAATTAAAGCTACCTCTTCCACAATGTCTGGTCAAAGTCTAGAATCACAGGATGCTGTATCTGGCAAAGATCTTGGGCATCATCTAAACAAGCTCCTTCAATTTTAAACATGAGGAAATGAGATGTTCACCAAGAGAAGTAACTTGACCAAAGATCAAATGCACACACGTAAGATGGAGTTTGGGACATAAAGCATAGTCTTCTAAATCCAAATCCAAGGCTCTTCTAGGACATCTAAAAATATTTGAAATACATCATGTTTCTTTTCTATTTCTCCAAAGCATCTCCAGCCCAATATGAGGTACACAATGGACACTCATCAAACATCTGCCTACTCTCTGTACTTATTTATCTATGTTTCTATGCTCTCTATATATAAATATTCATAATACATGATAAGTAAATTATGTGTTTATATGTTAGGAGATGTACGAAATCCTTTCTAGGCAAGGATTCCTCCAAAAGATTCTTGAAGGCTTAGATGACCACTTTTGGGGTACAATGGGATTTTCTTTCAAGTATGGTTTGCTACAGTCCCTTTACACTGTCAGAGTCTAGGATTCTATTTCTTCCCTTCTTTTGTTTACAGCAGACACTCAAACACAGCTAATTCTTTCCACAAAATAGTTATGAATTTTTGTAGATCAAAATTGACAACTACAGTGATCTTATTAATTTCTAAATTATCAAGCTTTCTGTGACTGAAAAATAAAACTACAATAGAAAGAATTCAATATTTTGCTTTAAAAAATATAAAAAATTGCCATAAAAGAAGAAGTCTAAATATATTTTTTCACTTCCAAAATAATGCTTCTTCAATAAAGAAAGTCAAGAAGCTAATGACACTTTCTATATATACATCATTTTTGGCCATAATTTATTTGAGAGGAAAAAGGATGGAAGAACAAGATTTTCCTTGTCTTCAAAAGTATGAATTCTTCAAGTATATAGTTTCTTTCTATGGCTCCCAAATAAATGAGCATATTTAGAAGTTAAAAAAAAAAAGAAAGAAAATAGAACAGCAACATATAATTTACACAGAAAATTATAACAGTTCTAGAACCACATAGGCTATGTGATAGCTATGTGAATAATAAGAAAAAGACTGAAAAAACTTACACATCATGTGAAATTCCATATTTGAGAAATGGAAAGCCATAGATCAACTCCCTTAAGTGTTCTTGAGGACAATCTTATATGATACTTCTATGAAATTCTACACTTAGATTTATTTGAATGTTTAGGGGATATAGCTATTATAAAGTTAGAAAAAATTATTTTAAATGCTATCCATTCAAGATTTTGTCAGCCAGAGAATAGCTTTGCTACATGTTCCCATCGCAAAGAAACATTCCTTTGGGAAGAAAAGGAAGCAAGAAGCACATCTTACTTGGACTGGGCTAAGCAGCCAGGTGCTACAAGCGTATAATTCTCTTCCTTTGTCTGGAATGCAGTGAGTTCTACCATATTAACCATCACATCATTCGTGTGGCCTGGAAGTTTGGGAAGAAACGAAATTATCTTCTCTACTAAGTTGTCTCCATGGTGTCCAACGGCTCCTATTGAAACGAAAATTAGAATGAAAATGGTCAGAGAATGAGGGGAAAAAACTCAACACTGTTCTAAGGGGAAAATAGTTAATCAGTCTTCAGAAGCAAAATAAACATTATGTATGGTTTTACCACTAACTAAGAAGTCATAGAATTTTGGAGCTAGAAGGACTTCAAAGGTTGCCTAGGCTAATTTGTCCATGTTACAGATACAGAAATAAATGATTAAATGAAGCAATTATTAAGTGTTCACTATGTATACAGCAATGGAGATAGAAATGGAAAAATAATACCATCCCTGACCTAAAGGAGATCACATTCTAATGAGAGAAATAAAAGGCTTTAGCTGCAGATGGAAAATCCCATGGTTCTTTGGGCACAGCTGCAAAAGCGACAGCAATGTCTATTTAATCCCATTTCTACTGACAAAATCATATCTTTGGCTGATGTCGAACCATTTGATAATGTCAAAAACTCTGGTGTTAAAGAACTTTTTTTTTCCGGTAGTTATGGCGATAGTACCTGCAGAAACAATGCCAGACTACATCTTAACAGTGGCTGCTTCTCAGGATATTATCTGAAGGCACTGTGCTAGAAGAAAAGCTATTTTCAAGACTCTTGGGTTCATGGTTCTGGGCTGTCTCCATCAAGATCTAAAAGGAGATAGTAGTTAAAGTGGTGGTTTGTCTAACTTGGCACATGCTGCCACCATGCTGCCTCCTATCTTTCTTGCTCTGTCTCTGTCCCTGTGTTTCTTGTCTGTTTTGTCTTGCTCTATATCTCTGTGTGTGTGTGTGTGTGTGTGTGTGTATGCATGCGCTCACATGCCTTGCTGCTTAATTTGCCTGCTCTATGAGTGGTTGGCAGTTGATAAGAAATAAGTCTTGGTTAGTTTAAATGAACTCTCCAAGGACATTCTGTTAATAAAGCAGAAACAATGAACTAGAACATAAATCTCTTATTTCTAGTCTTGTCTTATGCCTTTTTCGTGGCACATTAATGCCTTCTGAAACATCACAGCTCAGAAAAGTGAATGTAGTGGAAATCATGAAATGCTGGGTCAGTCCTCAAGAGAAAGTTATCCCTTTAATTTCTAGATTTTTGCCATCCCAAAAAAAGCTGCTAGAAATATTTTTCACATGCAGAGCTTCTTGTCCTTTCTTTACTCTCCTTTGGGGCTAGGCTTAGCAGGAGAATAATTAAGTCAAAGGGATGCATTGTTCAGTAATTTTTTGTGTACAATTACAAATTGTTTTGATTGAACCCATTCACAGGGTCAGAATGTCTGCTTTCCCACATCTCCTCCAACATTTCTCAATGTCCTTTTATAAAATGATGAGAAGTGAAATGAGAAGAACCAGGAGAACAATTTTAAAATACCTACAAGACAAACATGCTATTTCAGGCGGCACTTCTAATTTCCTTTTCCATGTCCATTTCTATATCCTAAATCCTCCCTCTTTGCAGTATCTCCTTCAAATGGATAACTCCAACAAGACTTCCACTCAAGGAAGTCCCCCAAGCCACCCGTGTCTCATTCCTTTTTCTTTTCCCTTCCCCTCCCAAATCCTTTTCAGCTTCCATTTTTGATATTTTTTTCCTCAGCAGAATGCAACCTCCTTGAGGGCAGAAATAGCTTTTCTTTGGATTTGGATTCTCAGCAATAAAACAGTACAGAGCATGTAGTAGTATTTAATAAATACTTGACTTACTACATGACAGAGAAGTGATGATTTAATGTGCAGAATGAGACATCTCTTTTTGTATAGAAATTGAGGAAAATAGTTTTTGTTTGACTATGCATATTTGTTAACAATATATTGTAGGATTCTGACTTTGAATCCACTCTGCTATCCACTTCCAATTTATGGGAGAGATTATCCCATTCACATTCACAATTAAAATTATTAACTCTCAATTTTCTGCCACTCTATTTTTTCCAGGCATATACTTTCTCTCTCCTTTCACTCTTGCTTCTGACCACCACTCCGCTCAATTTTCCCTCCCTTTTTTCAGCTCCCTCATTCTTTTCACCTTCTATTTTTGCCCTCCCTTGTATTAGCTTTCCCACTTTCCTCCTTTCCTCCTATGTCCCTAGAGGATCAGATAAATTACTATACCAAACTAAGTATGTATGATATTCCTCTAATAACATTAAGATTCAAACAATGCTCATCTCCTTCCCTTCTTTCCCTCTGCCTTAATAGATCTTTTGTGCCTCTTCATGCGATGTAATTTACCCCATTTTACCTCCCTTTTCCTCTTCTCCCAGTACAATCCTTTTGACACTCCTAATTTTTTTATATAACATTAAAGACAATTTATACCTTCACCTTCTAAGTACAGCCCTTCTAACTTCCCTGACAAAGATACAGTTCTCAAGAGTCACACATATCATTTTCTTATGTAGAAATGGTAACCTTAAAAAAAAAAAAAAAAAAAAAAAAAAAAAAAAAAAAAAAA